>VZTT01070329.1:0-15618 GCA_013400855.1 Buphagus erythrorhynchus
CTGTGTCCAGTTCTGGACACAGTACAAAGATAAGGTGCTGCTGGAGAGGGTCCAGTGACAGCTACTAAGATGATGAAGGCCCTGGAACACGTCTTTTATAAGGAGAGACTGTGACATCTGGGCCTGCTTAGTCTGGAGAAGACTGAAAGAAGATCTCATTCATACACACAAATATCTCCAAGCTGAGTGCCAAGAGGGTGGTCCAGACTCTCTTCAGTGCTACCCACCAACAGGATGAGGAGCGGTAGCCATAAACTAAAACGCAAGAAGTTCCACTTCAACATGAGGGAGAACTTCTTTCCACTGAGGATGGCAGAGCACTGGAACAGCTGCTCACGGATGTCGCCGAGTCTCCCCTTCTGGAAACATCCCAAACCCACCTGGATGTGTTCCTCTGTCACCTGCTCCAGCTGGCTGCTTTGGCAGGGGGGTTGCACTGGGGAATCTCAACCCGAAGGATTCTGCAATTCCGTTTCCCACACACACCAGCCGCTCCCACACCTCCTCCACTCTCCCACATCCCGCGGGGTTCCTGACCCTGCCCCCGGCATCTTCCACAGCGCCACCCAGACACGCCGGGAGCCCGTCCCTCCCTCCGCGACTGTGCGCTGCCTTCCAGCCCCCAGCGACCCCTCCTTCCTCCGCACGGCCACCTCCCGGCTCGCCCCGGCCCCGGCCGGCCCCACAGACCCGCCGCGGCCGCCTCGCCGCCGCCGCCTCTTTCTCCGCCGCGCCCCGACCCGTCCCGCTGGCAATGGCCGCCACCGACCGCCCCTTCCGGCCGCCATTTCGCCNCGCCGCCCGGCCCCCTGCGGCCCCCACAGACCCGCCGCGGCCGCGTCGCCGCCGCCTCTTTCTCCGCCGCGCCCCGACCCGTCCCGCTGGCAATGGCCGCCACCGACCGCCCCTTCCGGCCGCCATTTCGCCCTCACCCGTCATGGAGGCGCCGCTTTGCCCTCGCCCGACATGGCGGCGCTGCCGCGGCACTAGACGCCGGGGCCGCTCCCGCACCAAAGATGGCGGCGCGGGCGGAGCCGTCCCCGCCCACACACGTCCCCGGCGGAGCGGCCGCCTCCCTGCCCGCCCCTGGGGCCTTGTCCCGGCCGGGCGGGGCGGGAAGGGCGGCGGAGCTGCTGAGAGGGGGAGAAACGTTCTGTGGCCGCCATGGTGTGGCAGCAGGTGTGGGCAGTTATAGTGCCCCTGCATTTGGCACTGGACAGGCCACACCCTTGCTCGCCTCCAGTAGCGAGAATGTTCTGCTTTTCTCAATGTTGTTTGTAGATTAACTATGTGAATTGTTGTGCTGAGACAACGCAGCAGATGAGGGAAAAAATACAAGAAAGAAATCTGAGTGGTAAGGAGAGAAAGAGGGGTATTAATAATACTTGTATTAATACTTGAGATACTTCTGTGAAAAAGAGAGCCTAGCAATCCCGTGCAGAGAAAGTCCTGCAGCAATTTGCAATTAGAGTCTACTAGGAGTGTGACAAGTAGGGCTCCTTTTTCCTGAACCTCACAGGTTCAACCAGGCCTTCACTTGCAATTGCTACAGGAGAGAGTTGAGCACGTTACAAAAGTACAGTTGGTTAAGAAATTGAGTGACTGAAGCAGAATATTTCTTGGAAAGTATATGCACTTGTTTTTAGAATAAGCACAGGGGAGACTGATATGAAGCAGACTACCAAAGACCTAGAGATGAACTAAATACAAAATGTTACGTAAGGAACAGACTAGAGAGGAGACAATTTTGAGCTTGCAGTGTTGGTGTGTTTCAGGCTGTGGCCACAAAAGGACTCTTGGATGGACTGAATCTCCTTCTATAAACAAGAAATGCACTGCCTTGAGACCAGGATTCTGCTGAGCATCACCCATTATCTGTTCCAAACCTCTATTTCAAATCAAAAGGGCGTACAAAACCTCAATATTGTCTCTCTCTCAAGCTTTAAGAGTTGTAGCATCCATCAATTTGCTATGAAAGCCGAACACACACATGTGAAATGCATCTTCTGCCCTGAAGGGCAGAGGGAAATCCTCTCTTTTGCAAGAACATTTGTGTACCTGAGTCTGCTGAGTAAATAGCAGAGCACAGATTCATCCCAAAGGTGGGAACGGAAGAGCTTTGGCCAGTCAGCTCCAGGTGCTGTCAGTGGCAGATGAAGAAAGGGATTGCAGGTTGTACATTCCTCAAGGAAAGAGGCTAGACAAATGGACCCAAGGACACAAGAAGCAGCCAGCCTTAGATAATAAGGTGGAAAAGTGACTTCTTCAGGCAACCAGTGACTGGGCAAAGCAGAATAGTACCCTAAACACTCACAGCAGACTAACTGCCCTAAAAGAGATAACCAGATTCCAAATTCAACGGAACAAAGCCCTGTCCATTAATATTTCTGTGGTAAAGGTGTGTTTTTGTGTCAGCACACAAATCAGCCTTTCATTTTCTAGGTTAACTGGAACCACAGCAGTTACTTTGTGATAATGCAGTGCCAGGCACCACAGGAGATGCGATATGAAACAGAGCCCTCAGTGTGTCCTGTGGCAGCTGGCACATCTGTTCAGTATCTGCCGATCAGATCATAGAGGTGAAGTAAAGCAAGGTAAAGTCTCAGAAAGAAAAAAAAAAAAGAAGGAAAAAAATAGGAAATTCATATTAGTGGAACATACTTCCAAATAAAAGTACTAGATCGAACATAAGTGTGTACAGGTCTTTGACTTCAAAGCAAATGTAGCTCGCTTCCTAAAAACAATTAAAATAGATAAATAAATAGAATGACGGGCTTGTACTGAGCTTCCTAACGCCCTTAATTTCCTCATACACTGGCTACAGGCAGGGTGATTCTATCTTGCTCTGCCATTTTGATCAATGGTGCTTTGAAGCAAAAATAGAAACACCAGTTTCTATTAAAAGAATGTCTGTGTCTTAAAAGACATCCCTTTCTTAATGGCTGATTTGTACAAGAGGCACTTTCATACTACCAAAGTGTGATAAGCAGTAAGAAGATTAATTTTAAAAGCTGACCTTTGAAGCACAAAGCTTCAGTCCATGCTCAAAATTTTGTCCTTTAGGTTTGTTTTGGTGTCCGCTCCTCGTGGCATGACTTTATCCTTACTTCATGGCAGCTAAGGATGTGCTGTAAAAATAGAATAATTTTTGCTTTTTCTCTCAAATATTGTGAATTAGCCTATGTTGTTGCTGTGAGCATTAAGTGGAATGAAAGGTGATGCTGCAGGGTGCTGTGCTAGGTACACATTAATTAGGGACAACAGTGGAACTGTATTTGATAATATTGGGTACTTTACCTAATGATATCCACGCAGTGCAGTGTACATCAGAGCACACAGAAATGTATCACTCCACAGCATCCTTGATCTAGCCAACAATTGTTGATGTTATTTAGGATGTTATATTTCTCTTGACAGACAAGCTGACTAAAGAAAATGAACACACATAAAACTGTAGCCAATGCATTTGAACTGAGTTCTTGCTTTTCCATTGAAAGAAATTGCACTACTTTTTTCTATTATCATGATGATGATTATTATTATTAAAATTATGTAGTTATTCTTATCCAAGTAGCATAGTAGGATAATTACAACACACATCTGGGAAGAGAGACACTGATCATATTGATCTGATTGATCTATTGACACTGATCATTGCCCAGATATAAGAAAGAAATTCCATTGTCACCTGACCAGAACAGACTTAGATAGAAATGTTTCAGTTGCTTATATATGTTTTACAAAATTTCTCATTTTCTTTTTCTTTGTTATGTTCCTTCCCTAGTTGTCTTCCTCCTGTAGAGAAACACTTGATGCTAAATGGAGAATATATGTGTGAATTGAAGGAGCTGTCTCATTCCACTGACACCCAGAACATCCTGGCAGGCAATCTAAAAAAGACAGAATGAAAGATTCCAGTCAGTGAGAACCTCAGGTTGGGAAGTATCTGCAGAGATTATTAGCGATTGCCTTGCTGTCTCACTGTCCAGCTGCCGTAGTGATCAGAAGAAATAAAAAACCCAGGAAATTAAGCACAGGCTTTACTGTTTTCTTCCCTTTCTCTGACTCTTTTTTTTTGTTTGTTTGTTTGTTTTTTTGTTTTGTTTTGTTTTGTTTTGTTTTGTTTGTTTGTTTGTTTGTTTTTGTTTGTTTTGATTTTTGTTTTGTTTTTGTTCTTGTTTTCTGGCACTAGCCATCTTAAAAATTAAAAAATTTGCTGTCTGTGCACAGAGGATTCCTGTGTGCAAATGGTCCTGGAAATAGTGCTATGAAGAGTTACCTGAAACGGAGCTTATGACCACTATCCATACTTATTTAATTGCAGTAGACGCATTTGAATTTTAAAGACAAGCTCTTCATAATCCTGGTAAGCATTTTACTGGTACATTTAGAGACCAGAGAAAGAAAACAAGCTGTGTTCAAAACTATTAATTACTCAGCAGTGAAAATTGCAGAATTCACAAAATCAGTTCTAAAAACTCTAATCAACTCTTGCACCTTTACACTAGCCAATGTAGCTCTTGTCATTATAGTAGGTTTTCCTTCTAGATCGTGGACTAGTCACAGACTTTTATATCTTGCTTAAGTCTAAGCTTACTTTCAAACAAAATACTTACTTGAATAAATTAAAAATAAGAACTAAGAGTGAAGTACTTGAGTCTCCATGTTACATCCATTATTAGGTGGAATGAAAAAAGGTTAACAAAACACCATTCAGCTAGATGGAATTAAAACCTCTTACATTTCAAATAGTCCTGCCCCTTAGAGATTTGAAGCAGTTTTCAAATAATCATAATTTGATATAATTTTCTTGAGAGTCTTTGTGTAATTAAAACCTTGTACGAGTGGTCTTCAGACTTTCCAGCTAGACAGGCCATTTCTCTCATTCCAGCATCTCACCCTTAGTTCTAGAAGTGCTCACCTAAAATTTGCACTGAGAGAGAGCAGAGAAGTTACTAACACTCTGTGCTTCTCACACAGGTGCAGAATTTGTTAGTGAAAAGTGCTCAGTGACCATACAAAATAACTTAATTCCATTTTGCAAGATAAAGTAAAAGTTTTCCAGCAGTCCCTGGGGGATAATTCCTCCTGACTCTCAGTTTGGAAATCTTTTGATTTGCCTTTTCACCTCATTCTTTTTTTAGCATCAGCATCTTTCTTTAGGAAAAAGTACACTGTTCCAGGTCATTCTTTTATGTTGGAAGACAGAGCAAGTAACTGAGAGCCAATGTATTTTAACAGATATTTTGAAGAGACACTAGTCTTTTTGTCTAAATTAAAATGTTTGTCCCTTTCTTAGAAATACTCTGTGGTCTGCAAGAGTCAGAACGTTGGAGCAAGGCAGGAAGGAGGTTGGATCACCAGAGCATATGACACTAAACTGGCCAAGGTATATCCATTCCTCTGACTGTCACCAGGCTTGCAGTATTTCTGCAGTTCCATCATCATTTAACACATTTTATGTTGGCTCACTCTGGTGTTCTTTTAGCTATGAACAGCCTTTCCTAATGGTTTGATTGGAGACGCTAAAGAAGCATAGAAAAAAGGTTTCTGTGGCGGGGAGGGATGCCAAATACTCTCTAAAGTGAACGGGACTACAGTGAGTGTGTTTCTGTCATCTTCAGATGTGTGCAGTTTGGGTAGAAGAGATTACAGAAAAAGTATTTAATAATTCATCTGCAAGATGAATTAGTTATTGGCAAGAGCCTGAAAAGTCTGTCTGTGGTTGTATATAGGAGACTCTATAGAGGGAAGACTTGGGAAATATATGAAGGGTGGTTAATCTTGAAAAGAACCAAAACCAAGTACACAGAACAGGAAGAAAATGAGATTAAAATATTTCAGCCTTTTTAGAGAATACTAATGTACCCTAGACAGCCAAGCCAGCATTAATCCGTCCCTGCTGGAGCTGTGTTTCCTTTGAGTATTGTTATCTAAAGTCGAACACAGTGGCCCTGATACATAAGCTCATTATGCCTCCATTAAACAGCAAAGGACTTTGAATGCTTCTTGTCCCCAGTGATCGATATTGAGTCTAAAAGAAAAAAAAAGAAAGCCACTGCCATTCTATGTAATTTGCTTGTCCTCAATACAGTATTTCTCTTCAAAATAGCCATCAGAAATGTCTGCTGCTTCTTACAAAAGCAGAATGTAAGCAAGAAATATTAATTGAGGTTTCCCCCCTATAAATAACTGGCAGGGAAAGAAAATAATTTTAAAAGTTAGCTTTCGAAGTGAACAGCAGGTACCTACAAGAAGAATGTATCCATTGTGCAGCTGGCAGTAGAGAAATAACCAGGCAATTGTTATCATCTGGTATCTATCTGTATTCCTTCATTTGTGAAGGAATAGTGCTGTCACTACAGAACTTCTCAGAGCGTTTGTGAAAGAGGCACAGCCTTTTCAGGTTATGTACATACTGGTATGACATGTTATGCTAAAAACATTATTCATTGCTCCTGCTGGAATGCAATGGCTTTGGATTTTTTCCTAAGGAGACCAGCTTTACTAAACTTTTTTTCCTATGTGTCTCTTTTTTTTTTTCCCCTTTCCTGTCTTTTCACAGCTTCCTCCTTGTCCCTAGTAAGTTGAACACACTTCTTAAATTTCATTGCAACTGAAGGAGGTAAGCCCCAAACATGTTTGCTGCTGTGTACTTCAGGCAGTGCCTTGCAGAGCAGAGCTGACTGTGTCCATCCTGCTGAGCAGAACCTTAGGACACCCCAAACAGGAAGCTCTTTGTTAGATTTGCTGGCTGAATAATCAACACAAGCAGCTTAAAATCAACTGGGGTGTGCATACCCTCATGCCCTTGCCTTCTGGTAAAAAACATGAGGCAGTAGGAGGAAAGCCAAGGAATCTGGAGGGGACAAGGAACACAAGCCAGGAGTAAGAATAATTTGACAGTGATGCATAGGGCACAAATAACATAACTTGGAAGACATCAGGCTTCTCAGTTCAGCTCTCCCAAGACCATGAATTTCTGCCCTGCCTGCACATTGTGCAAGTATCTAAACACCACCTGCCAGGTTTGTCCTGCCTCTGACACTCATGCTTATGAAAAGCGGGAGCTGTACCTGATCTCAGGCAAAGCAAAAGAAAATATTATTCCCATTCCCCTGCACAAATGCTCAGTGCCATTAAAGCTGTTACACTGGGTGGCAGAGAGGAAAGGTGCTTTGGCAGTGGAAAATACTGGGATCTGAACGGTTGGGCTGAACCTTTGCTACCCAGATAAATTCTCATCCCAATATGTTTTTCTGATCATAGTTTTTAAGTGCTGTCCTGTTGCTGTAGAGGGTGAAAAATTTCATAAGTAACTATTTCTTCTGAGCATTTCAGGTTGCAATTCAGTTACTGCAGGAGCAGTCGAGTCTCCAAATGTTCATTTCTACTTTCCAAAGCCCTCCCAGCTGTGCTGACAATGCTATTTGGTGTGGGGAACTGAAGGGATAAAGTGATCCAACTAAGACATAACCCACCAGAAGAAAAAGTTTATTTTTTTAGCTACATCAGTGTCCCTTATGGTTGTGCACAGCAGGAGACAGCATCATGATAAAAATGGATGAATAGTCAGGAATTACAGGCTTCCACTGTCATTCTGTGCCACTGCCCCAAAATCCCTTGAGACTCTTCTCCATCAGTCCTTTGGGTCTAACAGAAGCTGTTTGAAAGAAAGAATTGTTTAAGGATGAAAGTCAAGTGTACCCTGAAAAGCGTGCAAGTGAGCAAAGAGGGAGCTGGGAAGATTGCACAGAAATCACACAAAATTACAATGACCTAAATATTTATTCCCAAAGAAGAGGCTTTCAGGCCCCTTTTTTTTTTTTTTTTTAATTTATTACACCTGGTAATAAATTCTGCTGGCTGAAACATCATCCAGAATGTAATCCTGGTTGCAGTGTGGTAAGTGTTTCTGCTGATGTGCTCAACAGTTGCTCTCCCACATGCACATTGACACAGAAGTGTCAAAAATCATTTTTTTGTTTTTAAAAATTCTGCAACTCTTATCCTGGAAAGAACATAATAACATACCTCCTAGCAATGTATTATCTTTTTCCGACCTCCAGTACTCTCTTTTTTCTTGGCTCTGTTCCAGGATCTGCTGTGTTTCCAATGCATGAACTTTTGAAGGCACAAGAGCATTTAAGTGAAAGGTAGAGTATAAGTCACTGTCATTAAAAACAGAAAAAGAGGCTGAGGTGGTCAGCAAAGAGGGATTTGGGAAAGCAAATCACTGGAGAAACTATGATGTCTTTAGTATTTTGAGACAGTAATATGCATCTTAGTAAACTGGTGGACGTTCCAGCATGCCTAGCCTGTTTCTAGGAAGTCACTACAGGAACCCAACTGTGGTGCTTGCTTGATTGTGTTGTTTATTTTGGGCATTACTGTTCCTCTGGCTTTCTCCCCTTCTTCCATGTTGTCTCTGCAATTAAAGGCCCTAGGTATGGGACAGCTTTTGTCAGGAGGAAGAATAAGGGTCATAAGCATGCAAAGCTGATTTCCTTTGTTCATCATGCTTATAAGAGGGAATAATAGAAATTGCTATGCTAAAATTAAAACATACATCATGCTAGAACCTTCTGATTACAGGACTGGATGCTAGCAAAATTGTAGCTGTGCTCAACAGAACATGTTGTTTTACTGAAAGGGCTTAAGAGATTTTTTTTCTTGGTAGGTATTTTTTCTTTCCCCCAAATTCTTCTGAGACGTAAGAGAGACTTGAGCCTGAAAATAGTTTAACCCAAATATATGCACTTGGATTTTCTGGAGCTGCAGGCACAAACTCAATGACAGACAGTAAACTTTCCCTGAAGCATCTTTCAGGTAACCAGTTAATTAGGTATTATGGTCACAGGGCTGAAGGGTATGCACAGGGAAGCGGGACACAGAGAATAGCATTGGGCGATGGGAGGGAGGGGGAATGAACCGGTCAGAGGCAGTCTTGGAGCAGTTTGATAAAATGTTTGAATCTTGAACAGCCTGATACAAATCTTTGTGTTGCTGATCAGCCTCTCCAGCCAGTACAGCTGTGAAGACTTCGCTGCAGACTGAAACAGCGAAAGCTTTTACCTGTCACGGGTGACATGCTCGTGACTCTTGACACTTTCTACTCGAGTTTGCGGGGCCCCAGTGATCCTCCCCTCCCAGGAGTGAGGCGAGGGGTCCGGGGCATCCAGGAGGTCCCAGCGGAGGAGGGCAGTGCCCCAGAGGCGCGGGAGCTAGCGAGGACACCTGGCAGGAGTGACACCCGGCAGAAGTGACACCCACTAGAGGTGACACCCGGCAGAAGTGACACCAATAGAGGTGACACCGGGCAGAAGTGACACCCTGGCTGGGGAGGGCTGGGAGAGTGGCGCTGCCCCTGCAGTTGTCCCGCCGCTCCTGATGGAGGGTTCGGGCACCGTAGAGCAGGAATGAGGAGCTCGGGCTGCGCAGCCGCCTCCGCCCCTGGCGTCCTCCTGGGGCTCGGGATCTACTCCTGAACCTGCTTCCAGAGGCCGGTCCCCTCCTGGTGTGCGGTGATCCCTTCTGGCCATCTCCCCTTCCCCTCCTTCCTTGAACATCCCCGTGCTGGCGGAGTCCCATGTTTGGTCTTTGATGCCTTTAATCCCACCCTCAGCGCCCGAGAGGGAGGAGAGAAATTCGCGGAAGAGAAGTGAAGCACACGCCGGCAGGAGCGGAGCTGCGGGAGGGAGGGAGACAGGAGCGGCCGTGCAAGACTGCCCAGCGGATCGGATAACTCTGCCGCTCGGATCGGGGAAATCGCCCGCTGGGATCGGGCTGTCCCGGGGGGATGCTTCCCCTTCCCCTGCGGGGGATAAAGGGGAAGTGCAGCGAGGCTGGGGGAGCAGGGAAAGGGGGGCCAGGAAGTTATGGCTGATGAGAAGCTACAACTGCTCATCAGGGCTGGCCGTGGCTGCTGTGGCTGCGGCACCCGAGCAGGCAGGGAAGTGGAAACCCTCCAAGGATCGAGGAGGTGTTTCTGTGTTTTCTCCGGGGATGAGCCTGACGAGCAGGAGGACGAGTGGCCAGAACCTGGCCGGGCCTCAAGAGACGGCCCTTCCTTTAGGGAAGGTGACTGGAACTTTTAAGGGAACGGGGAAAAGCCAGCCAGCTTCTGCCCTGTGCTTGGTGCCACCCAGAGGAGCCCTCGCCCGAGGTAGAAGCGTGGCCAGAATCTCTCTAATCTGAAATCGGGCAAGGAGCTGAGGACTGGGCACACTGAAATGCCCTCTGTGTCTGCCGTTCTGCAAGGAGGGCAGAGAGTGGAGGTGGGATCAGCTTTTCTTATCTAACGCCCTCTCCTCTTTGACCATCACCACTGAGGTAACTGCTATTAATCCCGGTGCTTTACGGGTCACCTTGTGCTACCTGGCAGCTCTCCTGAAGGGAAACCCAATGGCCGAAGTCACTGACATTTAGAATCAAAGGCTGCTGAGGAAAACTGCAGTTGTGCTGTGATGCAGCAAAACATGAAACTAGGCAGATGTACACTACAGGTTCCTGGGCTGGCTTCTCTCCTGCTGAGAAAATAATTTATGTATAACCATTAGGGCACATCAGGTTCAGCAAGCATTTGCAAGCACAAAAGCCAGGAGAAGCAACCTCCTGCACATGTGAAATCTGCTGCTTTCTTGTGTGTCCAACAAAGGACAGTATTATACCACAGATTATTTTTCAGCTCCTGCATTTACCTCATTTTCTCCCCTTGGGGCTCAAGCAGATCACCAGGATCCCCCAGAAACAAGGCTTTCCATTCACCATGTCTTCCTATGCAGAATAAACACTCTGGCTCATACGTTGTGGGGGGAGGGAAGGAAAAGGGTGTATATTCCTCAGGCACAAGTGGTGAATACAGAGAAGTCAGTAGTTTCACAATCGTAGAGAGTCTCTTCAAGGAGGAATGCTTTTTATCAATATGACTAAACATTTTTCAAACAGAGGTTTGAATCACAGTACTCTGGTTGTTGCCTTGTACAGTTTTACGTTTTGATTGTTACACAGACCTGTCCCAGCTGAAAATTTACAGCTTTGTCATCAAAGGCCTTTGTTCACAAATACTCTGTTTCCTTATTCCTGTACTTTGTTCTTCAGAGCCATAAACAATAGCAAAGCTACAACATCTGCAGTGTTAGCAGCCCTCACTGCATCTGTTTCCTTTTCTCTCCCTCTCCCCCCATTCATACATCCACAACTCTACTGGCACAGGTGAATTTTTAAGATAATTCATCATTGTGGGGATAACGAAAAGGTTTTATTAATGATTAGATGATGATCAAATGATATTTAGTGATAAATAAATTGCAAGTGGTGATTAAGGAATAATTGAATTATAATTTAACAGTGATTTAACAATAATTAATAATTAATCTGTAATGAAATGGTAATTGGACTATGTTTTAGTTTCTGATTTCAACAATGATTTAAACCATGATTAGACTCTGTTACTTATTATACTTCCACACCTAAAGCTATAGCTGGATATATAGAAGTCATGAACATACAACATACATTTAGTCTTAATGCAAAATGTGTTACCTCACTATAGACATCATGTGCTGTGTAAGAGGGTCTCAGCCTCCAGGGGTATCCTTGAGCAATGTCCCAGCTCATGGGGAGATCTCTACCAGGCCACACGGGAGAGGTCTATGGCCTTGCAGGGGCCACAGGAATCTACAGCCTACAGTGACTGAGGTAGCCAACACCTCTTTCATGTAGGTGCAGGGGTGCAGCTGTAGGAGCTCCAGTTTTGTCTAATCCCAGCTCAGGCTGGTACCTTTAGCTCCAGTAAAACATGGCCTAGACATAGGGCAGCTTGGAAGGGAGCACAGTGGGTCATCTGGTCCCACCTCCCTGCTCCAGCAGGGTCATTGCAGGCCCATTGCACAGGACTGTGTCCAGGTTCTGGAGTATCTCCAGTGAGGGAGACTCCACAGCCTCTCTGGGTAGTCTGTTCAGTGCTTGATCACTGCACAGGGAAGTTCTCCCTCACGTTCAGGTGGAGTTTCCCAGACATCAGTTCCTGCCTGTCCCACTGCTGGGCCCCACATGGCTCCATCCCCTGACCTCTCCCTGCAGACACGGACAGACATGGATCAGATCCCCTCTCAGCCATCTCTTCTCGAGTCTGAGCAGCCTCAGCTCCCTCAGCCTTTCCTCACAGGAGAGATGCTCCAATCCCTTCATCATCTTCTGGAGCTTTTTCTCTAACCTCCAGTCAAAGTGAAGGGGGTTTGAAATCTAGTGAACCAGCAAATGCTCAAAGGACTGGTGCCACAGCCAGGGCCATAGGAGAGTTTGAAGAAACCTGTTGAGACTGCTGGGGTCCTTCTGATATAGGGAGGGAATTTCGGTGACAGGCTCACCAAGTTGGTGAGGGCCTTAATTTAAAGCTGCTGTGGGAGGGGAACTTCAATCCTTTCAGTTTAAAGCCAGGGCTAGCAAGAGATGCCCAGAACATGAGGAGGTATCACCTATCAGCAGGAGGGCACCTCAATAGCAGCACAAAGGAATTCCAACCACTCCAGCCACTACTTCGCCTTTATCAGAGTCCAAATTACCTGCCTGTGTGCAAAGACATGGGGAATATGAACACAGGGAGCTGGAGTCATGGGCACAAGGGCTGCTAGCTCCTTGGCATCATGGCAATGTGCTGGGGTGACTCCTGGGACTGGAGTGGTAGAATGGCAAGGGTAGGTGTGGGAGATGAGGAGGGGTCACCCTCTGTGTCAGTGACCAGCTGGAGTGAATGGACCTCTGCCCAGGGATGGATGAGGAGCTGTCCAACAGATGACAAATCAGGATTAAGGGAGGACAGGACAGGTGACTTTATTGTGGGGGTTTGCTCCAGGCCACCCCACTAGGATGACTGAGTGGATGAATTGCTCTATAGACAGATAGGAGCAACCTTGTGATCACAAGCCCTGGTTCTCTTGGGGCCCCTCAACCACCTGTCACACCTACCAAAATCACAGACAGCTCCTCCAACGTCATTGCCTTAAATCTCTGTGTTTAGCTATTACCTTGCAGAAGTCTTCTCAGGCTGCTCTCCACTTCCACTTCATCTGATCTACCTGACTGCTTGGTAGCAACAGAGGGAACATTGCTTTCCCATGGGATTGGCCTGCAGGGAGATGGCCAGGTAAAATGGGCTCTGTTCAGGTTTATGGGACAGAGGAAAATTAATATACATGAGAAACAAGACAGTAGTTGGGGAAATAAATGTAATTAATATATATATTGAGTTCACAGCCTCTTTCACTTGTGGCATAGTCTTAGCCTCTTAGTTCAAATAAAATGGAGGAAGTGTCATTCACATGCCACAGCTATGTCCCTCCTTTCTTAGTTCAGCAGCTTTCAAACTATGTTTCAGAGATTTCTAGGGATTTATGAACAACCTGTAAAAGTTAACTACAGTCCAATGAGAATAGCTAGCCAGCCTATGACGAAATTTACATTCAGGTTTTAATTCTGCGGTTTCTGGTGTTACCTAACTGGACGTGATTACACCATGCATATTTGTGCATTTTTACTGTTCCAAAGTGCTTAAATTACATCTCCTTGGACAGAAGAGGTCCGTTCGTTCACTGACAGGCTCTGAGGAATGGCAAATCAAAACAGACAGCAGTGCCTTAAATTTCTTTCTCATGCATCACATAATTTTTGCAAAGCAATAAGTCCTCTGCCCCTCTCTAGTCACTTCTCTTACACTTCAAGCTGTCGTTAATCTGTTAACTGTGACAGTTACACCTTTAGGACACCTTTAGTACACAGACCACAAGAAACAGAAGTTCTAAGGGAGCTGAGAGATTAAGTGCAGCAGCTCTGATCTTTGCCTGGCGTATCTGATGATAACAGGATAGATGAGACACATCATCTACAACCAACATAAGAACAATTGCTTTCAGCAGTGCTCAGGGAGGTGAGAGATATATTTGGTACCTGCCAGTAAAATACATTTAAAGAACAACTACTGGTCTCTTACCATTAAGATTCCTCTGAATGTTTTTAGCAGCACAGCTTTTGCTGGGATGGTTTGGATTTTCTACGGAGCCCCAACTCCCAGCTTGGCATGGAAGTGCAGTGATGAGATCTGTGGATGCTTGGCTCCTACTGGACACTGTTGTTGTCAAGGGGAGACAGACACATGGCAGAAATATTATCTGGCACCTGACCTACTAAAAGCTGTCAGAAAACAAGAGGAATTGCAGATGAGAAAAGCTGGCAATCTGGCCCAGTAATAGGGATCAGCTCATGGCAGAGACCTCAGGTTCCAGAATTCGAGGATATCTGTATATTCCCTGTCAGCATGCCTGTATGCTACAGGAGATTTCTATGGCACCTTGGGAAGCCTCCATCAGCTTCCTCAGATTCAAGCAGGATGTTTGTCACAGTACCACAAAAGCCTTGTCTCTGCCAGAGAGGGTTCATCAGCAAAGGAGCTGGTCCTGAGCCAGCAGCTCATCTGCATGATTGTCAGATCTCGGGGTTAAGATGACCCCAGAGCCCTGGGAAAATCTTTCTTCCCAGCCCTCGCCTTGAAGAAGGAGTCAGGAAACGTAGCTTGTGCTTCTCAAGGTTGTTTATTTTCTTCTTATCTATAACATTCTCTTTCTGTCCTGCTGAGCTCTTCTTTGCAGGTTGAAGCATGAGGTTCTGCCCGTCTGTGGGCTGGTGCTAACATTATATACTACAAATTACGTGTGCTATGTTTACAGTCCCGTGCCAATACCTATCACCCATGTTGGACAGTGAGTCCCTACTCTAACCCAATAGAAAAGTGTCACCGTCACAGTAAAGCATGGAGGACATGAAGAAGAAGAAGACACACCCAAATCCCTCCATCTTGTCCCTTAAACCCCAATCCTAAAATCCCCTAAATCCTACTTTTCTCACCCTGTGACAAACCCATTGCTATTCTACTTAAACCCTTGTGGCCTGTAATTCTTCTCTCAGAGTTGGTAACTTTTCCCTCTGGCTGTCCTGGACTCCCACACATGATGTTAGGCTGGGGCATAGAAAAGCTTTTCACACAAAGGTTTCAGCATGGGTGCTGCTATGGGATCAACACACAAGTGTAAGGTACCACTTGTGTGAGCACCATTATTCCCACCACTGCTACGGCCCAGCCGGGACTGTGACAGCCCGTGACATTTCCATGACATTTTCCAAGAGCCTGCCTTTGTTTCCCTCTTTCATCCCTTTGTAGACAGATGACTCTATGGCTCTGACCACATAACTTCATCCAGCTGTTTTTATGTTAGGAAAGAACTGGCTTTTCCCACTGACACTGAAAAGAGGTGTAGATAGGCCAAAAGGAGTCATTTAATATTGTAACTGTACAGGAAGTAGTTGTGTTCTTGTCTCATGGTGCAGGAAGTAGAAGGCAGATGGTCTCTCTTACATCAGCTATCCAGGAACCTGAAAATTTGCAGCTTTGAAACATATAGGAAACTTTGTTCCAGAAGCACCTCTCTGTGGAGAGGAGTTTGGAGCAGACAGAAAATCAGCTTTCTCTTTTAAAGCATGAGCACACTAGACAGTGCTCTGCACCCCAAAGACTACGTTACTTATTTTTCTACTTTCCTCAGTGTGCAAATAGGTGAGTTTTCC
>VZTT01070332.1:1665-23985 GCA_013400855.1 Buphagus erythrorhynchus
TTCTAATATCTAACATACATGCAATGCTTCTTGTCCACAGATAATAGATTTATTTATAAAGAAAGAAATGTGGTAAAAGAAAAAAATCCTAGGAAGCATAAAAACTCTCCTAGAGATGTTCCATGAGCAAACAGAATACTTGCAATGGCCAAAGTAGAATATTTTTCAATTTCCCTTTGTATGAATTTAGTGAATTTTGGAGTGAATATCCCAAATCCAGGTAAAAGCACATATTGGTCTGACAAATAAACCTGGCTGAAAATCAGCGTTGTAGCTCATGGCAAAATTGAGATCTATCAGACTTGTCAAATAATCTAGCTGCTGAGTTAAAACCCAAAGCCTGATCCCTTGGTCTTCAACACTGCATATATGTTAATTTGTTACTGAACTCTCTTTTGGAGTACTATCAATCAGCTCCCCGTGACGCAAAATCCATCTGTTCTTAAGGAGTGATTTTTCCATAGAAATTGTTTTTAATTAAGATAGTGGATGAAGGCTGATGTCAATTAGTTTTTTCTACTTTGTAACATTCTCCAACACTACCTGGTGAGTACTGTTTCTTCACAATTAGCACAACTTCATGTTCCTTGCCTTGGGCAAGCAATACACATCGTGATTGTTATGCTGTAAAGGCCTCTCCCCCTGGGACTAAACAGAGAAATCTCATTATATCAGAGACACACTCAGGCTAAAAAGAAGTTGTGAGGGCATTGCACATGACACAGATCTGGGGCCGAGTGTTGTATGGCTGTGGCTCATCTGCCACAGGAGCATCTGGCTCTATGAAGTGTTTGTGTGTGCCACTGCTTGTGTTCACTGAGGACCAAAGACTGCTGGGTGTCATAGATGCATTTAGCAATGTAGATATGTACTTTGTTCCTTGGAAAGACTGATCTAAATCAAACCAAACCCTAAGATGCTTGAATTTCAAGCAAACCACAGGCAACAGTGAGAACTGCTTGAGCCTACTGTGGTAGTATCCCCATAAGAACACCAAAGCCAGCAGCAAGACAAGCCACAGTCTATGGAATATTGCCAGACATGGCAGCTCTTCTCACAATGGATTCTTAATAAGTTCTTTGAAGCCAAGGTTTTCAAATACATGCCTAGGACCCAGAGGACTGAAACCGCTCATGCATACGAGTTCACAAGGATCTAACAGCTAAGATCAAAGGCCTCTAACGGTGTTAAGATATTAATAACCTGGGATACTTAGTAGTTGATCCAGCCCACAAGTTGATCCTGTAAATTTCTGATATATGCCATGCTCAGTATGCACTACTGAATCTTTTTCTTCCTTCTCCTTCTGTTGATATAATATAGGTGAGTGAAGTGGCAATGTTGCTGTAATAGATTATAAGTACAGTCCAAAAGCAAGCATCTTTACAGTTTGGGATATTTAATAATTGCAATAGTAATAATAAAAAAACCTAGCTATTGCTGTTGTTGTTATTGTTGTTATTATTATTATTGGCTATATTCATAATATCTGGGTTGCAATCTGTTACAACTAATCAAAAGAATTTAAAATATTTGACACAACATTACACTTGTAAGAGATGTAAGGACACAAGCTCCATGAGCGTATATGGATACGTGTTAACGTTTATTTGAAAAAGCCTGATGGGACCACTGAATTATTTTTTTCCTCTTGCTGTATTTATAGACAAGAAATTTACTGAAAATATTAAAGAAACACAGCAAGTGATAGGCTGAAGGAGTCTGATTACTATAACCTTCATATTTACTGGAAATACAACTAATGAAGAATCGGAACTGGGACCACATTACAATGTTATGCTCCAAAATCTCAGATATTCTTTATATCACAAGGAAGAAAACCCTTGACATTCAATCCTTAACAAATGCAATAATATAAAGTTCTGAGGTGGGAATTGCCTGTCTCCTTTTTGTAAGAAACAGACAGTAATGCCAGGCAAATAAGTAGAGTTGAAAAAAGTGCTACTGATTCTTCCTTCCACTAAAACCATTGAGAAAGAGACTGGCCTGACAACAGCAAAGTAACTCATGATGTCCTGCATTTTGTTGTTGCTGGACAAAAAGCATTTTGAAATAAAATGAAGTTGTATATGTTCACATCAAGATTTTGATGAAAATGGAGGTAGAGTACTTGCCAACTAGATAAATTCTCATTTTATAATTTCTCCTTTTGGTTCTCCCGCTCAAGAAAAGGAGCAGAAGAACACTTCTACATCTTTCAGCATTTTGTAGCTTGGAATGGCAAACAGATTAATTCCAACATGTATTTCCCTATTATTTCCTTTTCCCACTAATCTGAAATTATTATCTTGAAATAGCAACCCACTCCTCTATTCAGATTCAGAAGTAATCCTCTGTGTGGTGGGTGCACCAACCCATTTTGCTTGATGGGCACAAACCACTTTGATGCACAGAATAGCTATAAAACTGTACCGGCCAATGCAATATTTGATGCACTTTCTTCCACGAGACCTTGTCACCTTTTAAGGACTTTGCTATTACTCCAGTAAAGACCTCATACAACACATTGATAAACAGCAGCACAAAGTTATGGCACAGACAGGAAGAGCAGTCACTGCACAGAGATGTTCTGTGAATGTTGGCTATTATAAGGGATCTTAAAAGTCAAATGGAGAAATATATAAAATTGGTGGACTTAACATTGGTTTAACTCTCATCTTGCTGAAGGAAATAATAAAAATTTTTAATTATATAAATCTCCTGTAGGGCACAGACTTCCAGCCATGGATTTCCGCCTATGTAATACATGCAGATTTTTTTTTCCCAAGAGGATCTCTCGCATTTAAACTGAGGTTTTCTCACCTCAGATGCAAGATTAAATAAGAATGTTTTCTACCATACAACTGAGGTCTATTAGGTTTCTCTTAGAAGCCTTAGCTTGTGTGTGCCATGCATAGTGTAAACTCAGAGGTAACCAACAGTAAAAGGAAGCTGAAATGAATGTTATTCATCCCCTTTCCCTTTAGAAGGAAAGAAAACAGAGCCCTGCTTTGTTCATGAAGCCCAGCATTCACATCTCAGCAGTTAGTCTTTGATTTGGAGCTGGTTTGCACCAGGGGTGCCATGACACTGATTTTTATTTGGGGAAAAAATGAGGATAACAAGGCACTTAATAAGATTAAGTGATTTAGAGATACATCTGCTAAGCATAGTTTAAAAACATCAGGCATTTTCTTTTTTTCTTTTTTTATTTTCCCTCCTTTTCATCTCCTACACAAGAGCAGAGAAACAGACTTACGAATTACTGGTTTTACTCCCACCAAACCTTATGTAGTTATAGTTAGTTATAGTTATAGTTTAATTATAATTATAGTTACAGTAATATTTACAGAAAATTCTTTGCAACTTGTTGACTAGTCACTAAATCATAAAAATGTTTTAAAATAAGCACAGAGAAAAACAATGAAATAGTGCACAATTATTTAATGACAATTAAGAATTTCAGACAGTTAAAAACCCCCACACAATCAATCTGATTCTGAAGTAATTAGAATTAATGGCCCCTAGTTGTCTACAGAACTATTTCTAGGAACCTGGGACTAGTCCAGTTCCCCCCGTGTTCATCCCCATTCTCAGCCCCCTTCTATGCCTTCATTCTCAAAGCACCTTTTGCTTTCTCCAACTCGCTGTTTATTTTCCTGGGTCAGAGAGAGCACGTGCCCTGGCTGGTTTAAAGGTTCACAACGAGCACTCTTTTAGATGGGCCAGGTGGCTGCTCGCTCTTGGAGTAGGTGAGACAAGCAGTTATAACTGCTTTTCTCCTTTTGTGGGGTAGTGCTGATGGAAAAAATGACAATTTAGTATTAATGGTATTCATGAAACCTGAAAAAATTTTGTCTCTGTAAGATCTCATCTGCTATTTTCAATGTACTTGAAAGCCGGTTGATGATTTCAGTGCTAGTAGAGGGGGATTGACAGATACAGGTAGTGTGATCATATAAACTTTTTGCTTTAGAAAAACATGCTAAAGTATACAAAGATAGATTATTTCTGGCTTGGTATGGCTTAGTGCTGATGCCAGAAGGATTTAACCTTAAAAATAATTCAACTCCAAACTTCCCATTGTAAGAACAGGTTTAAGTTCTTTAGAGAATCTGAATTTTAGTGATTTCTTCTCATAGAATGTCTTTCAAATAATTTCTTTTCCCTTTTTTTTCAGTTGTATTCACAGACAAGATCAGAACATTGAAATAAGAGTGTCCACTCCTGAAAAAAAAAGTTTTCTCTTTTGATTTGCCAATATGAATTAAAATGTAGAAAAATAAAAGCAGAAACATGGGGGCAAAGTCTGTGAAATATTATTCAGAGAAATTATATTGTTTCAAGACAGATTTTTAGTCCTGAAACAACAGATGTTCCCTCTAATGCCTGGAATCTATACACTTCCCTGTGCCAGCAGACAACTTCATAGATTTCTAACTAGGACAGGGCCTAAAACTGGGAAGAAACTCTGATAATCATTAAGGAAGCACTGAGATTTATTAGGAAAAAAAGTCTGGTGAGCACAGATCTGTTAAGCTGATGGTTTCCATTCTGAGGATACTCAGCTAGTCTAATTTGGTGTAGCGTCACAAACTTCGGATTTTTAAGATAAAGCAATAAAGGGAAAGACTTTTCTATGACTACAAACTGAAATGGAATAGCATCCTACATTCAAATTAATAGAAAATTGATCCCTCTGGATGCCAGCATGACCCTCTGGCCTAAAAGTCACTCCTCTCAGTTTGGTGCATTATGAAGTCTTGCTGAGAATGCACACTTCCCCATTACTTAGATGATTAAAGATCTTGAAAAGGACTAGGCTCAGTAGAGACCCCTGGGTTACATCACTAATTAGTGGCCTCCAACTATATTTTTCACTGCTGGTCACCACTCTCTGAGCCTGACCATGCAATCAGTTTTCAATCTACCACAGTGTATTCTCATGCAAGCCATATATAGCAGCTTACCTGTGGTGATCTCATAGGAGACAGTGTCAAATGCCTTCCCGAATTGTAGGCACACAATATCTGCTGCTCTTCCCTCAGCTACCAAGCCAGACATTTCAGTGTAGATGTCTGTTAAGGTGATCAAGTATGACTTCATCCATTCTGGCTACTTCTGTTTATTTTATTGTCCTTACTGGGCCTAGAGGTGACCTAATTTAAACACCTTTTGTTGATTTTGTCATCCCTTCCTGATATACTCCCCCATACCCTTTGCTCATCTAAGTATAAGAAAGAATTTATTTTACAGTGAGAACAGTAATTCAATGGAACAGCCTTCACAGGAAGGTGGTACAGTCCCCATTATTTGGGATTTTCAAGAATCAACTGGACAGAGTGCTAGATAATCTCATCTAGATTTCTTTTTTCATTAAATGTTGGAATTGAAGATATTTCAAGACGTTTATCCTTTGCAATGTGAGCTGCTCCATGATTCCATGATCCTGTTTGTCACTCTTTCAAAGAACTGCTGGTTACTGTTCCCCTGCCACCCAGTGTTCTTATAAAGCTCTCCTAATGAGATTGGACATGTTATTAGTAAAAACAGAGAGGTGGATTCTACCTCACAAGTAGAAGCTGACCTGCAAACAGGATCCCATGACCCCTTCTGTCAACGTGAGTTCTGCAGCCATGAGTGCAGTCCAGACTCAGTGGTGTATTCTTAACATGGGCAACCTGACTCCAGGGATGGTCTGTGAATGTCTCATAAACCAAATTAAGTCTTTCTCACTGATCTTTGGGAGGTTCCTTGCAACTTAATTTGGTTCATTTTTCTGATTAGAAGATTTAGATATGTTTATACCATAATAAGGGAAGAAGAATCAAAAGCAAAAATACCAAAGCCTGTGTAATTTGCACTCTGAAAGGGTTAATAAGATTAGTACTGGCACTTGATATTTCAAAAGTTGGAGTAAATACACAAAATATGCAGATTCAAACATTAATTTCTTTGCTTATCTGCCACATTTGGAACTATCCCTGAGTTATACAACATTTCTTAAAATTAAAACATTTCTAAATACGTAAAGCAGCTTGCACCAGCTGAATATATTTTTTATAAACTGCCTTCAAAAAAATACAGCCATATGGATGTGGCTTTTTTATAATATCGTTTACTGAGCCAGCTCTCTTTAAAAAAGAATTAGAACAATAATAACAACAAGGAATGTTGTCAGTTTTTAAATGTTTTGACCCAAAAGCATTTAATATGGGTTTATCTGATGTATTATAAATGAGAAAAGCACTGAATTGATCCCATTGCCTTAGAGTTCTGGTTACATTTTGCAAGTGAATTTTTGACATTTCTGTGGTAAGTGCACACCTTCTAGGAGATTAAGAGAAAGAAAAATTTTTGATTACATCTATGTTACTGTCATTTTTCAGTTGCTGTCAATAAAATGAAGTCTGTGTATGTTACTGACTGAAAAACATAACACTTACTTTTAGAAGGTCTGCTTTCATTGCAAAGGTAAAGAACAAGACTGCTGATTATTCAGCTGACAGTGTTTTTACATAACTGAAAAGATGCTCATTGAAAAATGTTAGATTGGTTTAGAAACATGGGGCTGAATTACCAAGTAAAATTATGGATAATTAAGGGAGTATCTTGCATTCAAGATGAAATGTAGTTTCTTTTAAGTGAAATAGGGTCTTTGCTGGTGGTAAGAGTGAGGCAAGATTTCATCCTTGTGTGACCAACTACCACCAAAATGATTTAGACAAGAACCTTGAGTACTTCTGTGATGTCTTCATAGAAATCCACCACTTGAAGATTACTTTTTCACAGCATACAGCCTAAAACATAAACAGCAAAATTGCTTTATTACCTTACCTATTTAATAAATGGTAAGGTAATGGAACAGTTTATACTGAGTGCCATCACACAGCACTCACAGGATGGATGGGGTATCAGACCCAGCCAGCATGGGTAAGGTAATGGAACAGTTTATACTGAGTGCCATCATGCAGCACTTACAGGATGGCCAGGGTTGGGTTTGGGAGTGGTAGGTCATGTTTGACCAACCAGTTCTCCTTTTATGACCAGGTGACCCGCCTGGTGGATGCAGGAAGGGCTATGGATGTTGTCTGTTTGGACTTCAGCAAGGCCTTTGACATTGTCTCCCACAGCAAACTCCTGGAAAAGCCAGCAGCCCATGGCTTGGACAGGAGCACTCTTTGCTGGGTTAAGAACTGGCTGGATGGCTGGGTCCAGAGAGTGGTGGTGAGTGGTGCTGCATCCAGCTGGGGATCAGGCACCAGTGGTGTCCCTCAGGGGTCTGTGATGGGGCCAGTTCTATTCAGTATTTTTATTGATGACATGGATGAAGGTATTGAGTATTTCATTAGTAAATTTGCAGACAACATTAAGCCACGAGCATGTGTTGATCTGTTAGAAGGAGGAGGGCTCTGCAAAGAGACCTGGAACGGTTGGATGGATGGGCAGAGGCCAATAGGATGAGGTTTAATAAGTCCAAGTGCTGAGTCCTGCATTTTGGCCACAATAACCCCCTGCAAAGTTACAGGCCGGGGATGATGTGGCTGGACAGTGCCCAGGCAGAAAGGAACCTGGGGGTACTGGTCCACAGCCAACTGAACATGAGCCAGCAGTGTGCCCTGGTGGCCAAGAAGGCCAATGGCATCCTGGTCTGTATCAGGAATAGTGTGGCCAGCAGGAGCAGAGAGGTCATTCTTCCCCTGTCCTTAGCACTGGTGAGGCCACACCTTGAGTGCTGTGTCCAGTTCTGGCCCCTCAGTTTAGGAAAGACGTTGAGACGCTTGAGCGTGTCCAGAGGAGGCAACAAGGCTGGTGAGGGGCTTGGAACACAAGTCCTATGAGGAATGGCTGAGGGAGCTGGGGTTGTTCAGTCTGGAGAAAAGGAGACTCAGAGGTGACCTTATCATTCTCTACAACTTCCTGAAAGGTGGCTGTAGTCAGGTGGGAGTTTTTACAGAAAGAGGGATAAAGTATTGGAATTGTCTGCCTAGGGAGGTGGTGGAGTCACCATCCCTGGATGTGTTCAGAAAAAGATTGGATGTGGCACTTGGTGCCATGGTTTAATTGAGGTGACAGGGCATGGGTTTAACTTGATGATCCTGAAGGTCTCTTCCAACCTAGTCATTCTGTGATTCTGTGATTCTGTGTAAATAGGTACAATCTTAAGGATTTTTATCCTCTGCTTCCTTTTTTTCCCTTTGGTTTTCTCTCAACTTCTTTAATGTTTGTGATCATATGCAGATTTGTAGATTTTTTGCTGAACTTGAAACTTAAATCTGCTTCCTTCCTCATGTGCCTTCTTCATTAGAGGTGTGTCTTGCAGAGGATTGCAGTGTGCTTTGTGACCCAACATAGCACCACACCATGCTCTACAAAAATGACACTTAAGGAAACTGGGTTCAGATCCTTGATACTGTTTTGGGGGGCTATCGTCAAGATAAAGATGAAATATACTTGCATGTTCCTTTTAGAGTCATAAGTCTTACTCTGCAGAGCCTGTACTTAATATGTATCAGCTACTATGGAAATAATATGGGTCTGCAGTAACTAATGTTTCCTGCAAAGAGTTACGGATTGCATAAAAGCTGAGTTATGAATCTTGAATTTGTCTGAAAACAAACATTGTTTCTATTTCAGTCACAGAGAGAACCGAGTAATGATAAGCCCTAGTCTCATCAAAATTCATTTTCTGTCTCTCTTGCTGTGGAGCCTCTACTGCCATCTGGTATATTTTATTTTCTTCCTCTTCAGATGCATATTCTTAAGAGCCAGCTGCTATACAGCCCTCAATCTCTCAACGTCTTTCTCCAAAACTTCCAGGCTTCATTTACGCCATCTAGTCTGTTCTCCACTGAGGAGTCTTTACTTATACGGGCTCACAGAACCCAATACCAGAGGTTGTCATCTTGGCTGAAATGGTAGGTTCTTAAGCCTAGTATTATTCCAGCTAAACATGAACCAGGTGAATGAGCAAAAAATCAAAACTCTTGTATTTATAAAAGAGTTGTTTGGACTTTATTCAGCTCTTATTAGTTCTGCGTGAATACAGGAATGATCTTTGCAGCTTTTCCAAAAAGTCATTTTGTACTCCAAATGTTCTATATCAACTATTAGTGGATGTTCAGCGACTGGTAGAATTGCTAAGAAGTAGATTTTCATTTGCAATATCAAATTAACTTCAACTGATTTACCATGCAAATGAAAAATCGTGAGCCATTTGGCCTGTTGTTTTTGTCCCTTCTCTCCACACACATACATTTTACAGCAGTGATAGTTGTAGAGGCACTTACAGTCTAGATACCAGATGTCATCCCTACGCTGATGACACTATGTAATGGACTTGGCCCAGCACCTCAGGAAATTAGATCACCATTGCAAGCTGACTTTGGGGCATTTCACAAGTGCTTGATGAGTAATAAATTAGTGCTAAATTTTGGGGAAAAGTTATAAAATTCTCCTTTAATTCCAAATTCAGATCATTAATTGTAAATCTGCTTTTAGGTAATGCATATATTGATGATTTTTTTTTTTTTTAACTCTTCTATTTCTTTAAATAGTCTGTTATTTGTCCATCTAAGTTACATTTTACCTGGCTTGAAGTAGGGAATTTTAGTGTGGAAATTATATCTGAATGCATTATCACTCAAGAACAACTATTGCTGTCCATGTAATCACTAGAAACTGATTTCCTGAGCAAATTCAAATACAAAAAAGCTTCAGATCTAGAAATCACGTATTTATTCATAGAGAGAGTATTCTTACTCTCTGAAAACTATGATAGTGATTTAAAGATTTCTGAAGGCAATATCCACTGCACACCAAAAATAGTTTTTCACAGTCTTAAAGATCTGTGACACATCTGGACAATTTGTGTTCTACTTCAGATGTGGGGAGTGATGCACTTCAAAGGTTCTTCATCTGTGAACAGGTCTGCAGGATTCCTGTTTAGTCTTGTTTCATTTTCAGTGCAGTACACGCAGAGATTCGTGGTCTCTGCTTCAGAACTTCTTATATCATGTTGAATGAGGACAAGTTTCTAATGGCTGTTCCTTCTGTGTTAAGTTGGTTTTAATTGTTTTGCTGGACATGTTGATTAAAACTGGTTTTCTTGATAATGGTATGTCTCTTCGTCTTATAGATAATATTAATGACTTGCATATTTTTAAGTCAAAAGTATTCTCAGTTCATGGGGTATTTCAATGTAGTAGTGGTAAAATTGCAGAAACTATTAATGTAGATAATTTTCTGTATTTTCACAGAGAATTCTAACCCATACAATTTTACAAAATAAAATTTTTAATATAAATACAGCAGATTTTTTCTTATTCTATTTGTTTGCTGGTAGACATTTTCTCTAAGTGCCTGATGATGTCAATCATTGCATTCACTAAATATATTTTAATTAAATTTGTGATGATAAATTTTTCTGTAGAATATTGAATTTGATAGTTACAATTGCACTACTCAGGCAGGGAATATTTCCATACTTAATACAAAATTTCTTTTGAGTATTTTTTTCATTATTTTAAATAAATTATAATTTTTTTACAATGACATAAGGATAGCCTTAATAATGATGATATCAGAAAAAGCATGGAAAAGAAAGAAAGGAGGAAAAATGTATAAAAAAGTAGAAGACCAAAGCATCTACTCTGAGAATAAGGGGATAGTGGGTTGGCAAGACAAAAATCTATGTACAGGTATGGATAATTCCTGTTCAGAGGGATTTACTATCTCATTTACAATCCAAATTTTGTGTGCACTCATCAAAGCTACAATAGAAGAATGAAAACTAAAAGGAATGATGACCAAAGTAAAACTGATAATTCTGCATTTGTCTTTAACAGGAAAATAGTTATAATAAATAAATTAAAATAGTAATAAACCACACAATTCTTAGTGGAATTGCACCTTAGTCATGCTATAGGGAATATGGCAATACAGAATATATCTGCATTAGCAAGTATGTAGTAAGAACAAAGAATCCTCCTTTGACACAATCACAGTGGGTATAAACAGGAGAAGGTTGAGAATTGTACTGAGAATTGGACCTATATGTGGTGAGTATAGAAAGAAAATATGACACTGAAAAAACCTAACAACAAGGGAAAGGCTTTTTGTAAGCTGAGGTAGCAGAATATTGAAATATGAAATCATGAAATATCAGTAGGTAATGTTGATGCATATTCAAGAATTTTTTTTTCTTAAGCATTCAAGCTTCTTAAACATAAAAGCCTCTAAAAAACTGTTTTTAGAAATTGAAAGTAGGTTTGAGACTCTTTCATGTCAGCCTGTGTCTCTTGCTGGTCAATGTCACAGAAACTATGTTTATAATAGGAATAATGTACACTTTTTTCCTTTTTATTTTTCCCCCCTTCTTTTCTTGGCTAAAATCACTCTGAAATTACTCTGTAGAAATTTATTGGGGGTCCTGAAATCTAAAGACCCTTGGGGGTCTTCTTTAGGCAATCAACGAGCTCAGGACAATAAAGGGTAAAACTATGCCACAGTGGATCAAGCATTTTCTGGGCTTGCCCTGTCCCTCAAGTTTAAAAAGATACCAATAGCCTTAGTTCAAACCTCATTCTTCTGTGAATATTTAAAAGTTGCACACCACAGTTATCAAATCCTACTGATCAGGAAGGTGCCCACTGCAGGTTTGCTATTATGGAAAGTACATTAACTGTCTCGTCTAACTGAATTAACTTCCATGTTTAGTTTACAGTTTTCTTATGGAGGAGGGGGAATTTTTTCTTTATTTTTAAGAAAAGGTATTAAGAGGACTAATTATGTAAGGTATTCTGGCTATCCATCTGGTTAGCTGCCTGGAGAGTGCTGAGGAATAGCACAAGTATTTACAGGAGAGAGTTAAGGCAATCCTCTAATAGCTGTGACAGAAGATTATTTGGACTCAAGTGCCTAGTCAGAATAGATTTTCTGTCTATCACATGAGATCCAAACCAGTTCTTTCAAGAATCATTAATTTTCATAGCATTCTGACTTTTAGAAATAGTTCACCAAGCACTGAATAAAAAGCTTTTTATAAGACTGACCAAGGTTTTACCAGCACTAAAGCTTTTATCACTAATTAAACAGACACATGCAGGTTGAAGGTTGCCATGAATTATTGGGTTATTATTTTCTTACCTGCCATACATCTTTTTCTTTTCTTTTTCTTTTCCTTTTTTTTTCCTTTTTTTTCTTTTTTTTTTTTNTTTTTTTTTCTTTTCTCTTCTGTGGGTAAATACAATGCTTCAGTATGATAAGTAAATTGCTGGGCATGCCAAATTTTGTTACCTTGGCTACTGTAGCAACTTAATTTATAACCTTTTGTTTCTGTTATTGCATCCCTCACCTTCATCTGGCAACTGTCACTAAAATAATTTTCCTTTGTCAGTGCCCAGATCATATCATTCCATGGCCCTGCAGCTCCCTGCAATTGCTGTCTTATCTTTTGAATCACAGCTATATGTTTTATCTCAACTGACAGGGCCTTTTAGAAACAGCTTACATTTCCATTTTGGATAATAATTAGGTGCCTGATTCAAGTTTACTTTTCTCTGGGTCACCTTTCCCAGACATAGTTATTGTGAAGTTTTCATCTCATGATGAACTCAGTCCCCAATAGCTGGGAGATGGAAACACAGGGCATCGTTACTGCATGCTCTACCCTGTGCTTTACTACATGCAGCAGAAGAAATTCCAGGAGTTGAAGTAAAACAGCATACAGCCATGTAGTTACTGATTTTGCTGATTCCTTGTCTAACAATACTAGTGAAAAGGAAATATTTGTGACAAGCAAAACTTAATGTTTTTCTTATTATGATAGGAACAAGAAAAAGAGACATTTCTTTCTAGTGCAGCAAACTTTTTTCACTTGTACAGTTGCAACACAGGTATAGCACTTTTATTTTTAATTGGGTGAAAAAAATCACCGTGTTGAAAAGAAGCATTTTACTTTTTCCTTCTCATCCATTTTCATTTTGAGGCTTTTTTTCCTGACTTATCCATTGCAAATGCAACAGGAATTTTCAAGAAGTCACATTTTTCACTGAAACAGCTAAAACCAGATCCATAGTTTTAATCTGTGTGAAAGTTTTGCCTGAAGATCCGACTGTGCATGAAACTCTTTCTCCTAGTAATGATACTTAACACTGCTGTGCAGCCAGGAGTATTGTTCCACCATCTCAGACTAGTGTGATTTAACCTGCACTTAAAATAGACTTTGTTTTACAGGTCCAAGCAAGCTCAGCAGTCACAGGAAGACATAAGCACCATGCTCAGTTGTTCATTTACCACCCCTCTCTCAGTGTGGATTTTTCTCTTTACTTAAACAATCTTCTGGGTGTCTTATACCACCCCCCAGGATCTCACATCCTTTCTTAATACATTGCCTTGAAGAATGACTAGAGCTCCTTTGGCCATAAACCTGTATTGAGTATTTGACAAAATAACAGCCCAACCTACAGGCTGAGTTCCTTCTCTGAGGCTGTTTTGAGTACATCTGTCAGGAACTTTTGCTATTTGCCTTTTCTAAAAGAGGTAGAGATTTCAACTGAGAGATAGAAAACATTTGACAAAGTTCATCCATGTTACAAATAGATAAGCAAAGAATCATTAAAACAATTTTGAGATTAGACATTTTGGAAGCAATATCTAATCTTAGAAAGTAAATTACAATGGAATCCAAGATGACACAGATGAATTGATTTTCATACAGTTATATCAGCATGGGAATTTAGACAAGTGATAACATCAGAAGACAATTTACAGCTTAAAAAATACTTTTCTTGATAGTTACACACTTGAGGTTTAGGAGTCAAGTGAGGTGAACCAGGCAGATATAAGAGGGCTTTCTGTTGCTTTTTGGAGGTTGGGGTTTTTTTTCACTTTTTACAATTGGAAACAAGTGGAACAATTCCAGAAGAAGTTTTAAAATAAAAATGAATTTGACAATCTTTTTGTAGAGCATTTGAAATAATAGAGCAAACTATGGAAGAACAAGCAAATCCTACCTTATAACAGAGAAGATTATGGAGAAAAAAATCCCCACAAAGCAATTTTTGGTATTTCCGGAAAAGGAATTGTTAACTCATTAACTTAGAATTTAACCAGTCCAAGGCTGGTTTCTTCTAGACCAAGCAATGATAATAAATCACTATTCTAGCTGCTGTCCCCCAATGCCCTGCTGGAAATTATTGCCATCACTGGTCTGTCAGGAGCTTGGTTCATAAGTATACCCTGTAATGTGCTTCAGGCAAGAACAGTCAGACAAGCTGGAACCACCAAAATTCACTGTTTAGGGAAGCCTGTCTGATTTTTGCCTGAAGCAAATGAAAGAGAATTGCTGTTCTGGAAATCATGAAGAACTGGAAGTAATCACTTCCATTGGCACATCAGAATCAACTGGGAACACATTTGTCCAGTGTTGGAAGGGAGCCTGATTCTGCTTCTCTTGCTCTGACAAAGTAATCCCATATTATCCAAATATTTTCATGAACTGAGATAGCACTGTGTCTTTAGACATTTTGCTTGATACCACAGTCACCTTTACATAACTGCGATCTTGTGAGCTATCCCAAAGGTGTCAGTTATCAGAAACCTGAATCAGAATTTTGACCCTCCAGTAATAGAGTCAAAATTGTTAGTCACACATAAACAAAAAAAAAAAAAAATGAAATCAGGGCAACTTTCAGAGTGTGATAGTAGGCTTTGGAAAGTGCATACAAATTCTTATTCTACTGGATTTCTACTTTTACTGACAGTATATATGGTATAGGTTAAATGGATTGTTCTGACCCACCACAGATAAATGCAGAAAGCCCTGTGTCCTTCAGTTCATAGCAGGACAAAGAATATTGTGTATTACAGGCCTCTTTGGTGGGGTCAGCTAAGATTTCTGGAGCTTTAAGAGATTCCTGTTTTTTTAAGTAGGAGGGACTAGTCTATATTTATTTAGTGTTATAATTAAACCAAATTAATTGCATGGGGCATGGACGTGAGAGAGACAATGAAACAGAGTAAATATTCAAGGCCCTGAGTAAACAGAAAATTTTAGGATCATGGGATAATTTCTCTTGGAAAAGTTCTCAGGGGACTTGACGCAAGTCCAATCTCCTGCTCACAGCAGGGTCACACAAGTGACCATAGCAGATTGCTGAGTTTCATCTGGTCAGTACATGGAAACCTCCAAAGAGGAATACTGCTCAAAGTGTCAGGGCCACTTGCACCATGGCCCTACTGTCCTTATGGGGCAAGAAAACATAGCCTTTCATCCAGCCTGAACCTCTCTGGGTTCAGCTTGTGCCCACTGCCTCTCTGGCTCCCTGCAGAGCTGTGTAGAGCCCACTGTCTCCTCAGTGACATCCCTGCTGGCACTGGGGTGCAGTTAGGCACCCCTAAAGCCAGCTCTGCTCCAGGCTGGCTGGGCCCTGCTGCTCCAGCTGGATGTCCATGCTCAGCTTCATGGCTTTTTGGTCCTGAGGGCATGAAGCTGGGACACTTCACCTCTCTCAGGCTATTGAGTCCAGTCTGATTTCCTCTAATATTAAACTGTGAAAAAATTTCTTAGGAGAAGTGGTGAACACTGAGTCACTGAAAATGAATTACAGGGAACCCTCTGCTGTATCAGGAAGGTGACTTGATAATATAAGCAGCCATTACATAAAGCCACAGTAATTTTTTTTGGGCAGTAACATGCATTTGTATTTGTGATTTTTATTTACAAATCTTTGGTTTTAGAAGGGGAAGAAAATTGACCTAATAGTAGAAAATTTGTGCATCATAAGTTGATATAAGTCAACAAAGCTCTCTTAAATCTCATACATATATATTAGTAAACAATTCAATGACATTTGTATCGATGTGATCTTTGATCAAACACAGGAGAGTGGAGGTATGAGAGTAAGAAAATGTGCTAAGTAGAAAGAAAATTGGATAGGTAGACAAGTGGATTGAATTTTTCTCCTGGTTTCTAATCTTAAATAATTGAAAGGGAAGTGAGAGCATTGCAATTGTCGATTTTTATGTACTCTATCTCTCAATGAATATATCTAAAAATATATACACTAAGAAAAGAATACAAGCTTACTTATCATGCCCTCTAATTTCTTCATGTTCACTCTACCATGAAGACATTGAAAGGGATTCTTTCAATGCCTACTTTTAATAGCACAATGTGTTCTGGCATGTGAAGTGCATTTCAGAAACACAGGAAACTAAAACTGCAATGGATTAAATTGTACCCTGAAATCAAATACTACTGACCTAATTAACAAGTTGAATTAAGAATCATCAAGTATTCATCAAGAAGATTTTCCTTTTCATTAATCTCTCTAATCACGAAATCCTCTGAGTGCCAACCAAATTCCTTGGTCACATCAAATATTATGAGGATAATTAAACTAAAGCAAGAACTGAAATTCTTTTAAGTATTCACTCATTCTAAAGTGATAAAACCTAGTAGTACCAATGTTTCACAGTAAAAGGGCTTCTACATTTCCTAGTAAAACTTATGGGCCACAAACTGAATATGTTCAAAATTCAATTTCCTCCACTACTTGGCAGAGACATTAGGACCTCCCATCTGATAGATATGGGTTTTGCCTGGGCAATAAGGCTATTCATATTTTCTAATAGCTAAAGAATGTCTTACTGCCAGATCAAGATGCAATCTCTTTTCTGTAATATTGTTATAAGTTGCAATTATATTGGATATCTATATTAAGACTTATATGTGTTCACTCTTCCATTCTCCTTTTCAACAACCATATGTGAATTTCCAGGTTCCACAGATTGCATGAAAAAGCATTCTTTAGTCTCCTTCCAGAAACCAGAAATTATTTTTTCAAAAACACTCATCTGTGCACTCAAGAGACCCAATATACATATAAAATTTATGAAACAAATCAGGAACTAATGTGAGAAAAACAAACCTTACAATGAGCCATTTCTTTCCTAATTTCTCAAAGGATCTAGACATCATAAAAAACCTGCAAGGTTTCCTTCTTTATTGTGTCAGCTGTGTTTTCAAATATAAATCTTACTGTCTCACCCGTGTCCAGCAAAAGATATTAAGGTGTTCAAGTGCATGCTTCTCTTCACACACACACCCTCTCTTCCTTTCAAGTGTCTCTGTTGGGCAACATGATTTGTCCTAATATAAGAACACCAGGTCAGAATGATCCTAATATAAAAATATTAATTATGAAGAAAATGCGTAATTAATGCATTCCAGAGATGGTGAGCTGTGATGATTGATGTTGACTTTGGTATACATTGGTCTGCAAAAGGGTATTAAAGGCTGCTAAAGACTGGGCCAATGGGGCAAACTATTCTCCTGAGATTGTAGGCAGTATTCCTGTGTGGAACCACCCCTAGCAGGAATGCCTGCAGGGTATGTCCAGCCTGAACACTGTGAACACTTACTTTTGGACTGCTGAGTAAAAGCTCTAGGGTCTGGTCACATACAGTGACAAAATCCTAAAGTAGTTTCATCATAGAATCATTAAGGTGTTGGAAAAGACCTCCAAGACCATCAAGTCTAATCTTTGAAGGAACATCACCATATCAACTAAACCCCAGCAATAGGTGCCACATCAAGTCATTTCTTAAACACTTTCAGGGATGGTGACTCCATCTCCTCCCTGGGCAGCCTGTTCTGGTGCTTGACAACCCTTTCAGTGAAGAAATTATTCCTAATATCCAGCCTAAACCTCTTCTAGCACAACTTAAGGCCATTTCCACTTGTCTTGTCCCTTGTGACTTTGGAAAAAAGACTGACCCCACCTGGCTACCACCTCCTTTCAGGCGGTTGTAGAGGGCAGTAAGGTCCTCTTGAGTCTCCTCTTCTCCAGGCTCAACAATCTTTGCTGTCTCAGCTGCTCCACATGAGACTTGTGCTCCAGACTCCTCCCCAGCTCCATTGCCCTTCTCTGGACACTCTCCACCACCTCAAAGTCTTTCTCGAGGAGAGATATACAAAACCTAACACAGGATTCAAGATGCAGCCACAGCAGGGCTGAGTACAGGATGTATAATCTCTTCATTAGCACTGACTCGATCTTAGTGCTTTTAAAAGTGAATTTAGGATAGGTTGATCTCAGCGGACAGTAAAAACAAATAAAATGTCTCATAAAATATGCAAGTAAAAACAAAACAAAATCATATTTATGTTTAAGGGAAAATTGAATATTGTCTATTTCCTTATTTCTAAAAACAATGACACCAAAAGTTGTTTGTCAGTGATGTCATGCTCAGGTAATCATGTGTAAGTAATAGGCTTGTATTTTTTTCCTAATACTACTTCCATTTCATAGAAAATTTCCATAGAAAATTTCCACTACTTCCATTTAAATAGAAACAACACTGTCCTCCATACACAATGCTCCTACTTCATTAAGTAATCTAACTGCTAGGTCTTACTTTCAGCAAAGTCTAACATCTTTAGTAATGTCCTCTTAAAGTAGCTATCGGTACACGAATATATTAATGTAAATACAATTTTCATTTTATCACCTATATGTTAAATGAAAGGCACATTTTTATTTTTTACAATTGTGGCTACATTTTCCATTCTCCATGTCAATAAATTGTAAGTTAAAAATGTGTCCAGTCAGGATATGTGAATAAGTATTATAGGCAATGCTTAAATTTATAAACATTTTAAAAAGTCATTAAACATCTAATGCAAGCCTTGGATCAGATACATTAATGCATGTCACTCTATCTTCCTTTTTTAAGTAATGAGGTGGATGTGAACTAACTAGGACATTGTGCTTAATATTGTATCTTTCATGCATACATTAAGCCTGGAGCTTCTATCTTGGCTCATCTAATAATTTCTATGTGATAGAATGTAAATTTTGTGTATGGGAGTATGTATGCATGTAATTTAACATGAATATGTATTTGTGCATTTGTGTATGCATATAAAAGTATTTTGTAATCTGAGCTTTATTTTTCACCCAAATCAGAATTATCAGTCTTCTGAGTTTCTTTCACCTTTTACTTCTCCCCTGACCATAGATCAAAGGAATATAAAATGGAGAAGATATAGTCAGTTCAAGTACTTCAAACCCTCGGGACCAACGCAGGATTGTTGCCTACACTATATCTCATGCTACCTCTACTCATTATAAATGTCTCTAGTGACAGAGTTTGAATATTTCCCTTGCAAATTTGTTAAATAAATTTAAATCTATCACTGCCAAGTAGTTTTCTTCAGATATAATATTTTTTCTCCCTTTAATATCAGTTTTATCTCTGGTAATCACACATAGTACTCCCACAGATCACTCTTACTATCTCTAACTAGTCATATCTTTCAAAAAATGGACTTTCCACTAAGCAGGCTATGTTATTTCACTTGTTAAATTTCCCATTTCTGAAAATCTTTTCTATTTATTACCTTTTAATATAGACTTGGTTCATATGAGCATGAGTGAACAGTAATATCGATTGAAGAAAATGGAAAAATTACATGACTTAGTGGAACTGTAGGTTTGAATATGTTTTTCTAATTTTTGTCCCAGGTTTACAACATACCCTGGTATGATCCAGTTGAATAAATGTTTTATTCTCTTGTCAAAACTTGTCTCCCTCTGAAAAAAATATGATCATAATTATAAAATCTTCAGTGGTTACAAATCTGATTTTAGAGATTTATCTGTGTTGTTACTCAAATTTTAGTTAATTCTGAGTTGGTTTAGTGAGAAAATTTCTTCATGCTCATGAATTGCATGTTGCTAAATACTATTTTGTTGCTAAACATAAAGTAATCCTCGGTAACATTTAAAGCCACAAAATGTGTGGTTATCATTTTAGCAGGAAGCCAGAGGTTTTGAATTAATTTAACAGTATATGTCTCAGAAACTGCTGATCCGTGTCTGGACCTGTATGGTCTTGAGTTAATTTTAGGCTATCTACTCTGAAATAGCAAACTTTTTACCTGTGACATGATCAATATGTAACTTTTTTGGTATTATTTTAGTGTTTTCTGTGATTGCAAAGTTTTACCCTATAACTTATACAGGCTTTTGCAGTGTTTATTTGTAACTGACTGTGTGGAATAATAGGGAAAGAAGCATTAACAATAGATCATTTGAAAATTTAAAAATCACCAATAGCACTCAAAGAGAAAGAACCCTTCATCTTCAAATCATACTACTCTCAGTGAAGGACTTTGTGTTTTGACAAGCTTTTATAAAAACAGAAAAGAAAGATGAGTACAAAAGAAAGGGGCTGTTATTCAAAAATTTATGCAAATGCTTTTTAGTTGCATTTTAATAGAAATTAGAATTAATTTTTAGTTTTGCTTAGAATTTTTCCCTTCTTGAAGTGTTACTATCATAAATGTACTAATGTAGGGCAAACACCAAATTTTCACCATGTTTTGAGCGTAAGACTATTATAGGTGGCTCTAAATGTCCTAGGAAATTTGGAGGGAGAGAATATTTTTATCCTAGCCATGAGAGAGAGATTAGCTAGGATAATAAGCTAAAATAGCAGTACTGGAATGTCATTGTGCCTCTCTCCATTGCCTGCCATAGTGACAGCTGCAGAGCCCCAGCTCTTGCCTCATTAGCAGTAGTCTCTGAAACCCCAAGTTTTCAGGACTGGCATAAACAAGCTAGGCAGCAGGCTTGTGGCTGTTTTCCTGCCCTTGACTGTATGCCATTCTCCACATCTGCTTACTTCTTTCTTGCCAGCAGAGAACTCTAGGTATTTCTCATCCACTTCCCGACTCCCACCCCATCCCCCCTGCATCTTTGGCATTTTCTGAATTTTCTGTAAGGGTTGTCACTTGAAGTGCCACACAGTGCTTATCAAAGTTCCTGAATTCATCCATATTCATCAAGTCTCCAGGTGACCACAGCTCTTTCCTAGCTTGATCTTCCACTCTATCTCTCTATCTGTGCACTTGTTTCATTTGAATTTCTATATTTGTGAGAAATTCTCCTCCTGGCCCTTCTTTAATAATTTTATAGACTGATAAATAACTTCATTAATACTCTGGATGAAACCATATAAACCTATTAAATCAACCCATGCTTCCAAGATAAATAAGCAGACATTCTTTCTTGTTATGGTGTTATTGCTGATGGATTGTCCCTTTGTAGGGGGTAAAACGTCAGTTTTTTCCTCTTTTCTAAGCTTCTTTTTATAACTTTGTCTTCTGAACTAAAAAGTAACAATTCAGAGAGAAGAATTAGAGAAGTGATTCTTGAATGCAGATGAAAAGATTTTATATTTTAATAGAAAGCACATCTAACTTTCCTATCTCTTGAAAGTTGCTTTCTTTTAGGGTTTCTCTGGCTACATGGAAAACATGTGGCCCTAGGGTTCTACCTACCTCCAAATTGTGGTTGTCCATCCTTGCCACATGTTAGGATGGGACCTACATGCAGAAAATTTCACTTCTAGTTCCTTCCTTCACCTGTTTAAGCCTTCTAAAATAAAAAAAATCAGTGAACATGGATGGTGAAGTAATGACCTACAGTGTGTTTCAGGAAAAAACCTGTTGGAGAAATTAGAAGAATATCATGAAAAGTGAATATTAGAGCATGGCCTTCCTCAAGTTCTTGGACTGCAACCTGAGGAACAGGGTACTGAGGGTACTGCTTATGAACGTGCTCATTGACCCATTTTTCATCATTACACTGAAAGTAAATGTTATGGCAGATTTTTGTTAACATTGTTACTTATACTTGCTTTTATCAAGATGAACCCAGCTGAAAACAAACACTAGTTTACAATCAGAGGTTTTGGCCCATAAGCCCCTTATGAAACTGTACCTTGTTTAACTTAGTTCAGTATTTTGAGCCAGGTAGTGTGAGCATTGGGTGGTTGGGAGGGTTTTTGTAGATGGTTTTATCTATCACTAGCAAGCAGTGACAGATAAATGTTTGGTTAGCAGAGAGGCTGTTATTAGCAACTGAAAAAAGGCTTGTGCAGTCCTTGCTCCAGAAGGTCTTATGAAAGGAGGCAAAAACAGATTAATACACCTTGCTTTGCACGTAGAACCAGAAAATCATCTTGGTTAGAAAATACCCTAAAGCTCTTTGAGCCCAACAGTTAACCAGATATCTCCAGGGATGGCAACAGGACAAGAGCAAATGGCCTCAAGTTGCACGTGGGGAGGTTTACATCCAAGATTACATTGCATATTAGGAAAAAAATTCTTCACTGAAAGAGTTCTCAAGCATTGAAACAGGCTCCCCAGGGAAAAGGTGGATCCAAGGTCCCTGGAAGTGTTCAAAAAACATGTGGATATGGCATTTGAGGACATAGTTTAATGGTGAACATGGTGGTGGTGCAGCA
>VZTT01070333.1:2782-23919 GCA_013400855.1 Buphagus erythrorhynchus
AAATAAGTCTCATTATCTCCATATTTTAGATCTAAAATGTGACCTCCAGTATGTTAAGACTTGTTTTCTGAAGGAGAAAGAAAAGACTTCTAGAAATAATAATACTTATTCTTTGTTAATTTTCTAATCAATAAAGTGAACGTTTTTAAATCTACTTATTTTGTGGACTGTGTAAGGGAATTTTAATTGCTTTACTTCATCTTGATGTAGAACTAATGAATAAACATAATTTTTATCAGGATGCTGCCATCAGCTGATTGTACCAGTACACTGACATTTGCAGGACAAATTCAGAAAATTCTGTTAACATGTTCAATTATGTTGCTGGTTACTGCCTCATTTGTTGGGGATTGATAACTGGATATCTGCATGTTGCAATGCACAGTAAAACAGATCAGCTTACACCATCTTCTGTCAGCCTTCAGGAAGCAATGAATTCAGAAAATCAGCATTTCCTAGGATTCCTAGGACAGATGCCCAGCCAGCTCCTGAGCAGAGGCCCCGGGACACCTTTCTCCTTGGTTCATGATGTCATATGATATGGAATATCTCTTTGGTCATTTTGCGTCAGCTGTCCTGGCTGTGTCTCCTCTCAGTTTCTTGTGTCCCCTCAGCTGATTTGCTGTTGGGGAGGCGTGAGAAGATGAGAAGTCCTCAACTTAGCATAAACACTGCTTAGCAACAGCCAAAACGGTGTGTTATCAATATTATTTTAATGCTAAATCAAAAAAACACAGCACTGTACTAGGAAGGTACGAGGAAGAAAATTAACTCTANATCAGCATTTCCTAGGATTCCTAGGACAGATGCCCAGCCAGCTCCTGAGCAGAGGCCCCGGGACACCTTTCTCCTTGGTTCATGATGTCATATGATATGGAATATCTCTTTGGTCATTTTGCGTCAGCTGTCCTGGCTGTGTCTCCTCTCAGTTTCTTGTGTCCCCTCAGCTGATTTGCTCATGGGGAGGCGTGAGATGATGAGAATTNTTGGGGAGGCGTGAGAAGATGAGAAGTCCTCAACTTAGCATAAACACTGCTTAGCAACAGCCAAAACGGTGTGTTATCAATATTATTTTAATGCTAAATCAAAAAAACACAGCACTGTACTAGGAAGGTACGAGGAAGAAAATTAACTCTATCCCATCTGAAACCTGGAAAGCAAGGCAAATGGAGCACTACCATTGTAGTATCTTTTGGTTTGGCTAATAAAATAGGTAAGGTTTGCATTACTGGAGAGAAGTGGGATGTCCTCCAGATGGGGAAGTCAGAAATGACTTAGCTGCAATCCTTATTTTGCAATCTTTTTGTTGCTTAAGTAACTATGAAAATAAAAGCTGAACATTCAGGTGTAGCAGAAATTTAGGGCTCCAGAGGAAGGTTTGAAGAAACTACTGATCTTATTAGGACCACATTGCCCACAGATTTCATGCTGTTATTCTCCCTTGAGGACCACAGTTCCATATTCCTTGGGAGGAAAGTGTCTCTAAAGAGATGTGAATCACAGCCTGTTACATCACAATGTGACAAATGGCTGATGTCAGATTTCTGCTTGAATGGAAATGCACAACACTAAGTGCAGCTCCCTGCTTTAACTGCTGAGGATGGAAACTTACCCTTATGGACGCTGTCACTTCCCTACTGAGCCCATCCTCTTTCAGCATCCTTGAAGGATGACAGATATGGCAACTCTTCTCATATTACCTCTAGCTCAGTCTTTTTACTCTCTTTCAGATGGCAAAATGCCTCTTGAGCTGCCTCTCTGCTATTCCTTCTGCTCTCTTGCTTGTCTCTTGGGAAAGCAAGTTCTGAAGACAGATGCTGTTTTCTCCTTTTATTACAATTGCACCTCTTTGCAGAGTCTTACCATACACCACAAGTTACAGTTCTTAAGTGGATACATATGAAAATATTATAGCTACATGGTCTCCATGCCATTAATTTAAGTGCACCAGTATTGACTTTGCCCTCATTTCCTTGGTGTTATCTTACAGTGAAACTACGAGAATTAACAGCTGTGAATATTTAACAACCACTTTTCCAATATCCTGGTCATTAGGTCAGAATGCCTTGGTATCTTAATTAGTTTCATTTGCCTTCCCTTTTCTTTTCTGATATGAATGGCCATTACAGGGTAAGTAAGTACTCTGTTTTGTCACTGTCCCAGTACAGAAAATTATGTTCTTGTCATCCATCACATTGCTAACTTTTGTGAATGAATAATATTGATTAAAATCCATTTAGGAAGTAAGACACAATTTATGAATGCAGTAAGCTTATTCTGGAGGGAGTTTACTTTTTCTTTTTCCTGATCACTGGATAAAATATGTTAAAGAATATTAATTCTGCTGTGGTGAAATACTTTGAAAAGATGTTAAAATCCTTGCATCTAAGACAAAGGTACAGCTATATTTGCAGCAGTGAAATAAAAATTAACATGGGCTCAGAGTATTAGGTCTTAAGGCCAGGATATTCACCTTCTAGACTTGTTTTCTGTTGGCTAAACCCATTTAATTACAGATTTAAAATACTGAAGAAATGTGCAGTACATGTGCATCTCAGGTAACTCTGGGAAAAAAATAGTTTAACATTTTCAAGTGTGAAAATGAAAGTCTGGCTCTTTCAGACCACAAGATTTGGAAATCTCCCTCATATTCCACCAGAATTCCTTCATGGACCTGATCAAGACTCGACATATTTAACTTGGTGATACACAGGCCAAAGATGTTAAGGGAAGCTACTGAAGCAACTGTAACTAATGGCACAACAGGCTGTGAGCAGAAGAGAAAAAAATATAATTATTACTACATGTATTGGAATTACTGTTTAAACACACCTTTTAAATGACTGAAATAGCTAGATAAAATTTGGAAAAGAAAACTCCACAAGAAACTCAGTTGGAGTCCCCTGCAGCATCCAAATGGTTTTTCTACTACTTTTCCTTTTATTTGCCAAATAAGCAAATCAATGAGGGCTATATTTCCTGCCAAAAATGTTTAAAAAAATCCTTTTAAAGACAAAATTTATGAGAAATAAGTATATTTCTTGAAAATGTACTGATGTACAAGAAAGATTTTCTGTTTTTCTTTTCATTCCTGTTCATTCTAGGGTTCCCCATCCCTCTTAGCAGGCAATAGACTGGGAAAATACCTGAATGCTTTTGTACTTTATGGAAAACCAGGTAGATTGCTCTTCTGTGTGCTGAACAAATGCAATGCAAGTTTTCACACCACTAAAATTCCCTCTGACAGTCAATCCTTTTTTTGAGACTGTGCCTGCATACCCCAGCTGATTCACTCCAATTGATACTACTAGCATTTTGCCTTTCTGCATCTTCTCTCCAATTGTATTCAGCTGCTTTGTAATCATTTGTTTCAAAGTGAAATAGATGTTACATTTTTTTCTTTATTACCATTTATTTATTTATTTGTCACTGTGTGCTGCCATTTCAAATACCAGCAAAATGCATGCCAGGGCCACAGAGGTATTTTGGCAGTTCTTCAAAAAAGGAAAGATGATGGTAGGCATTGGAAAATATTTTATTATAAGCCTTACTAAAAAAATTTGCAAACTAAACCAAATAACAGAAACCTACTCTATTGCACAACTGACCATATGAAAATCAAATGTGAATAGAATTGTTTTGAAAACTCCAGTTCACAGGAGGAGGTGTAGTGTAGTGTAGCATGGAAATTGTCAGGGAAAAACTATGGTTTTTCCATAATCCAGCTGCACTGAGAAACATGTGGTGAAGGCGTTAAACCAGACCAGGCAGCCCTACCACAACAGGAATATTTTGCCATGTAACAACAAAGAATTACACTGCTATATTGAAAGGAGATCAAGACATCCCATCATCTTTGGTTCCATGGACAAATGGAATAGAACCTGAAATAGAAAGCAGTCTTATGTGGGGGGGACTTGACAAGTTTGTTTCTGTGTTATTCAGTCAATTTTTGCTGTCATTCTCCAGCGTAGCTCTTGAATTCATTCAACCTCTAATAACATGAGAGACTCTTTATTCACTAAGGAGATGTTGATTAATCAAATTATGCAAGGAGTTGTCTGAATTTTCTTCTTAGAATTCAAATACTCCAATGCAATTATTCTGTGAAAAATTTACACATTTTTACTGGCACTGATAACTGCTGTGGCTGATGTGCTCTGATGAAGTCCAATGTTTCCAGGAATATACTTGGGTCTAAAGTACCAGCTTTTCTAATGATCAATAAGGATTTGAAATCTCATAGTCCTCATACCAAGATTTTTTTGAGGATTAACCTGAAATAAGCTATAATCATGTTAACTCTTTTAGTATTGATGCCTTACATTGTGTTGGAGTTTGCACCCCAAAGTGCCCAGCCAGCCAGGAACATGGAGTTAAGTTAATCAAAGCGGTGCTACCTTTGATGGGAGCTTGGCAGACCTGGAGAGACGTGGTGAGGTCAGCTGACCTAGAGGAGGTGCTGAGAGGTCTGACTGTACCAAAAGGTGCAAGCATCTCCTCCACTCCCATCTGCCTGCACTGGGATGACTGACTGGGCTATCTGAAGGTCTCTTAATTAGCACTGGTCTCTGACATTTAGGGAACTGGCTGGTGCACAGTGTTCAGCATTATTCATGATCAGCCCTTTGAATGTGTGTATCCACTCAAAGGAGCAGCAAAAAATGGGTAAAATATTAATTAGATAATAGTTCTGCTTTAGTTAATTTGAGAAAATCAGTGGAAAGCAAAAATATAGAAAGAGGAGTACATGCAGTGCTTACTCTATATGCTACTTTTTTTTTTTTTTNCTATATGCTTCTTTTTTTTTTTTTTTTTTTTTTTGGAGAGAAACCAAATCTTGGAGGTTTCCATTTTTCTCTTCTTATGAATGATGACATTCTGGAGCTTTTCAATGCAAGAGATTTTTGCTAGGGTCCAGTACTAGTACAAATATAATATAAATATGTTGATAGCATTTCAGTGTTCTGTGTTTTATGGAGAATTTTGTATTTCTTTTGTTTATGAAGTTTCTTACATTCTTCTGTTTAATGCAATGTCAATAACTGAACCCCTTTCTCTTTTTAATCTCCACAGTGTGAGAGGAAAATACCCTGTAAATATTCTCTTGAATTTATGAGATTATTAAACAAATAGAAAAGTTTATCAGACTACCAGTGGCAGTCTAGGAAAAGAGCTAGCCGAAAATGAAGAATTTCCACTGCATAAGAAATTCAGATGTTTGGAAATTCATTTTCGTATCTAAGACTCTAATACTAAAAAAAAATTGATGGTTGTTTCTTTTGGATTAAATATTACTCTATATATTTCCAATTTTTCAAGTGCTCCTGCTTTTGTACACTTTGACTTGTTGTGCTGCTCACAGAGCTGTGCTTCACTGGACATCTCCAGAGAAATTCAACCCAGTTGGTTGGAAGACCCTTCTCTGAAGGGATGCAGGGGCTACAAGCAAGTGCCCACCCCTTCTGTGAAGCACAGTGGTAACTGAGACAGGCATAGATGCATATTTGATGTGAAACAAAAAGTTTGTTTATGAAGAAACAAAACAAAGAATCTTTATATTTTGACTGGAACCAGCTTGAGCCCCAGAGAAATCCCTTCCAGTGGAAAACTAAGAATGACAACAGGATTGAAGCAATTAGGCCAATGCCAGTTCTACAAAACAGATGTTTTCAAAGAGAATAGTTTATATAGGGAAAGGTCTGGGCAGATCTTCTTTGTGGTCCGAATGACATATCTAAACTTTTTAAAAGAATTGCATGTTTTCCCCAAAAACTGGTGGATTTTTTGTTCTATAAAAGGTCCCATAGTCCTGAGAGGTGAAAAGTAACAGAGAATAATAAAAGAGAAACCAAGGGTAGAGTTGGAGACAAAAATTTTATGGCACTTTATACACAATGCAGGGATATGCAGAGAACACCCAAATACAGTAGGAACAGTACGAATCTCTTCCTTTAAAGTTTAAACTAAAGGCCACAAGAATCCCAATCAGATTTTGTCTCAGGCAAAACTGACACTATAGCTTGCTATAATGGCAAGTAATTTGAGTATATGTATACCTATCTATCTTTCTATCTCTATTGATATATCTCCAAATACACAAAGTAACATTTAGAAGATGGAAAGAGAGAGAGACTGCAAACATATATATGAAGAGTTTGCCTACTATCATGTGGAATTTAAAGTTATATTTGTTGACTTGGTAAATGTGATCTTTCTCTTTAAGTTCATCCTTAAATTTTAAAGCATAATTTGTTTTGATTGAATTTCTAATGTTAATTAGTGAGGCTTGCACTGTTAAAGACATCAAGAACATATAATTATGTTCCTCATAATTATACCGTAATTGTTTTAGTATGTTAAATGATCTAATAGATTTTTTCCTGTTTCAACAGCAGCATTACTACCATCTCTGTTTTATGAAATAACTGGCAAGCATTCAGTAGGTGCTTTCAAGCATTTCAAGTAAAGTTTTGATGGGTATTCATCTACTAATGAAATATTCATGCATTATATTTTTCTCTATGACAAGTGACTTTCACTGAAGCGCCTAATGCTTGGTTTGCTTAGACAGATATAACATTCAATCAAACTGATGGAAACTCTGGAGTACTGTTATACTGGTTATTACTAAATCAAATTCTCTTGATAAATATTGAGTCTCTGATGTTAAAAAGCATTTCTAGCATTATGCATGGATAGTAAAGCAATAATCTGGCCCCTTGTTAAAAATGTTAATATTACAGCTGTCATCATTTAACAACTAACATGATTTCCCAAGTGGAGAAATGCCTTAATCTTAGAGTATTAAAAAATACAATCTGTATGTTTGAAATTTTCCATATTGTGTATGCATTCACTCCCAATGTAGAACACTTGGACAAGTTTATTTTACCAGGAAAATATGTATACTTTCTCTGCTTAAAATTTAATATTTCCTTCAAGTATCATTACTTTCACCCATGTCAACATGAAGAATTCAATTTTGGTAATTTCATGGGCAGGACACTAATGATCCTCTTACAAAACAGTGGGTAAAGGCCTTTAGAGAATTGTCTGGGCATACTGATGTTGTTTTTCCTACTTGCTGTCTGGTTTCTAAATTTCATTAAATGAATCTAAAATAAATCAGATGTTTTCCCACAATACTTTTCCACGTGTGTTCTTTTGACAGTTTTTGCAAGAAAAGCAGGGTACAAATGTGAAGTGGTTGACAAAACAATGAATAAAACATGCTTCATGCCAGGTTTAAAATGTATGAAATTAAAGTTCAGAAGTCAATATTATGCTTATTTTTACCACTTCTGCATATATATGAAAGTAGTGACTCCATCAACTTAATATATCCCTAGTCAACACGAACCCATGGAGGAGGAGGACGCCACAAAAGTGGTCAGAAGGCTTGAGCAACTCTCAAGAGGTGCTGAAGAGAGGCTGAGACAGTTGGGCTTGTTCAGCCGGAGCAGAGAAGGCTCCACAGAGACCACAGCAGCCTCCCTGGGCCCCTCCCAGAAAGCTGGAGAGACACTTTTTCCAAGGACACGCAGAGATTGCTGTGAAAGNTCCACAGAGACCATAGCAGCCTCCCTGGGCCCCTCCCAGAAAGCTGGAGAGAGACTTTTTCCAAGGACACAGTGATTGCTGTGAAAGGGGGTAATGGCTTTAAACCAAAGGAGGGTAGATTTAGATTAGATATTAGGAACTGGATATTAGATGCTGGAACAAGTTACCCGGAGAAGCTGTGGATGCCCCATCCCTGTAAGTGTTCAAGGCCAGGTTGGATGGGGCCCTGGAAAACCTGGTCTAGTGGAAGATGCTCCAAGGCAGGGGTCTTGGAACTCAGTGATCTTTTAGGGCCCTTCCAACTGAAATCGTTCTGCGATTCTGTTAACTCTAGGTTCATCACTTTTTAGATGACACTGTACTGGCTTCTTCCAGGAATCAGAAGAGACTCTGTATAAGAGCCAGTTCATGAGAGGAAGTGCCAAAGGAATGCTGGGAAAGAAGATGCAGAGATGATCAATAATTAAATTGCACTGTTTGACAATTGACAATTGACAAGGAGTCACCAAACATGCAAAAATATTTCACCAAATATTTAACCTGTTCTAAGGCATCCAGGAAACAGACACTGAAAGTCACACCCTCTATAAATATGTACAATTCACAGCCTCTGGTGAAAAAAAAATTGTCCTCTCTCATCACACAGCATGAAGGCACATGATTCTCTGCTTTCACAAAAGAGTTTATAATATATGGATGTTGTGTATATGCAATGCATGATTTTCTGGGATCAGGTAACTCTTGCTTGAAGCTAGAAATTAGATCCAGATGCATTCTGAGGTCTGTGTGAATGGGTTTGGAAAACTGCCTAAATCTAAGCTAACCTACCGAGCCTTCAACATGTAGTGGCCTCCTTTGTCACCCTGCAGGTGTTGAAACTGAAAAGGTGTCAACACCAGGAGGACTGAAGCCTATTCCTTCTTGTGGACCTGATTCTGGAGCTTTACATTGAAATATTTGATTTAAAACAGTATTATACATTATTCAGAGATCAGCTAAATTATTCTTTTGACATTGCTGATTTGTTTTCCTTTTTTTTTACATTTAAATTTAGAAGGGGAAAGCATGGTGCTAGGAAAATTAGGAAATGTGTATAAAATTACAGAGCAGTAACTCTGTAGGGAAAATGTTTACTCTGCAGGCTTTTCTCTTTAAAACACAACTGCTTTAAAGTATTGCATTAAATTCTAATGTGTGTGTATTTAAAGAATGTACAATATATGTGAGAAAAAGACATGAAGTGTCTAAGGTGGGGCTGCTGTGGCTAAGCACTACTTCTAGGAGAATACTACAGCAGTGCCATGAAATCCTACGTAAGTGGTCAGAACATAAGTAAGAGCTGCCTGTGGGTAGTCCCAACCTATTCACAAGCCCTTTTGAACAATTTTCCTACTTTTTTAAATACTGTTTTTGGCAAACATTTGATACTTGAAATACAAAATGCATGAGTCACCTACTGAGATGGGCACAGTATGTGGTTCATTGAATTTAGCTAAATTGTGAGTAATCTATCAATAGTCCTCATAGTGAACATACTTGTAATAATTTCACACATTACAAACAAGAGTAGGTATGATTTTTCAAGATTTTTTTTCCAAGCATTTTTCATTGTAAGTTTTTACATTTTTTACTATGCTCCATTTACTGTTATAGAAAATTGCTAACTTTTTAGTGATGGAGGATAAAAAGAAAAGGTAGCTTATTGCTCGTCAGTTTAAACAACAAAGAACCAGAAAAGCAAAGCCTGACATATTAGAAAATACTGTCTTACAAAGCAAAGTCCTCAACAAGAGATTGAATGAATGCAGATTCTTATACAGCTATTGAGATTTATTCTTCTGCCAGCATACCAATTTCTCTTGAGATAAGTAATTTTAAAATTCAGAGGCAGCAGTTCTGAAGGAGAGAGCTGCAAATTATTACAGATTCTGACTCGCCAAGAACATGGTCAGTTTTTGTGGTTTTTTTGGATTTTGGGTTTTTTGTGTGTGTGTGCAGATTGCATTTTTTTTAAAGAGGAAAACTAGTAACTAGACAGAAATAAAAGGTGAAAAGCATGTGTACATAAAATTGCATCGTAACTGTGGTTTGTTGGATACAGGGAGTATCACCTTTCTGTTGCAGAGAAACATGAACATTCAGGCATAAAATCTTTGAGGAGCTTTTTAAACAAATTCCTTAGTGGAACAGGAATTCAGCATCCCTATGATGAAAATAAAGGGGCGGCCAGCCCCCAAATACTTCACTTTAGCCCCAGCCTGATAAGAATCTTTCCCTGAATGCTTTTCATGAGGCGAATGTTTATATGTGCATTTAAATTTGTCCCTGAAGTAGATATTTCAGTAGCTGAGACTTGGAAGCTGTGAACCCCCGTGCTGGCAGAAATTGGCCCTGCTCGGCTCTGTCCCCTTGCACCCTGTTTAATTCTCGGGAAGTCCGGGAACATCCCGTGCGCGACCCTGACCATGGAAAAACTGGTGTGTTATGACAAACTGGTATCTTGTGACTAAATCCCTTCGAAATTACCCTTTCCCCTAGAAAAAAAATACAGTAATAATTTAAAAAATAGACTTTTCTTCTGCCTTAGCCCTGGTATTTCCAGCGATGCTCTGCCTAGTCACTTTTACCGCCCTTCCTACGCTTTTGGCCCGCACGGTGCCGGACGCCTCAAAGGCGGTGCTGCTGCCGGGGCCGGGGCTGCGGGGCTCCCTGGGGCTCCCCGGCTCCCATGGGCTCCCTGGGGCTCCCTGGGGCTCCCCGGCTTCCATGGGCTCCCTGGGGCTCCCCAGCTTCCATGGGCTCCCCGGGGCTCCCTGGGGCTCCCCAGCTTCCATGGGCTCCCCGGGGCTCCCTGGGGCTCCCCAGCTTCCATGGGCTCCCCGGCTTCCATGGGCTCCCCGGGGCTCCCCGTGGCTCCCCGGCTTCCATGGGCTCCCCGGGGCTCCCCGGCTTCCATGGGCTCCCCGGGGCTCCCCGGGGCTCCCTGGGGCTCCCCAGCTCCCATGGGCTCCCCGGGGCTCCCCGGGGCTCCCATGGGCCGCCCGGCTGCCGGGCGTTCTGCTGTTGAGGGAGAGGAACCCCGGTGGCGCCGCCCTCCGCTCCCGCCAGATGGCGCCCTTGCACAAGGGACACGGGAGCGGGGCCGGGAGCGGGAGCGGGGCCGGGAGCGGGGCCGGGAGCGGGGCCGGGAGCGGGGCCGGGAGCGGGAGCGGGGCCCGGGAGCGGGAGCTGGGCCGGGAGCGGGGCCGGGAGCGGGACCAGGGCCGGGAGCGGGAGCTGGGCCGGGAGCGGGGCCGGCAGAGGGAATGGCTGTCCCCCCGACGGTAGCGGGAGTTCCCGGCGCTGCCCGGTGGGGTGGCGGTGCGTGTCCCTCCGTTCCTCTTACGCCACCTTGGCACCTCCTGAGCTCTGCCCTTCCTCCTTTGGCCGGGCTCTGCGCAGCGGCCCCACAGAGCTCGCAGCGGCGCTCGTCCGGCCCCCGCTGCCTGGCACTCGGCTTTCCGTTCCCAAAGTACGGGACACTTGGCATTGTGGTACATCAATGGGAAATGCAGGAGCAGGAGGTGTGTGAGGTGTGCTCACCGGGCGACACCTCTGCACACATCCCCTGTCCCAGTGCTCATGTGGTACTTCTTGTTTAACAAGTTCCATGGCAATAAAGAAATACAAATTTCTTGTAGACACTGTTAAAGATACCATTATCTACGGGTGAAATTTCCTGCCCAGAGTATTACTACTGAACTGCTAGTGCTTCATATGCTTCTCTTTACAAGATGTCAGAAGGAACTCCTGGTTATGAGTCAAATAAATCACAAGTTGTTTGGTGTTTTGTGAGCGTTTTGGGTGTTTTGTTTTTGGTTTTGTTTTTTGTACGACTGAACAACTATTTGGCTTGTATGTATACATAAATATGTGTGCAATCCAATGACAGAGAAATTCAAGCAAATGTGGCTATTCCTGCCTGTACAGCAGCCACCAGCCTCAAAACCAGAATGTGGTGTGAGAAGATGGAAGAAAAGTAACATGAACTTTTCCCCCCTTGTATTTCATTTAGCGTCATCTTTGACTATCCTTATGAGTAATGTAGTTTTTGGGTACAAATTACCATCTAGACAAAATTCTTTACCTTCTTCGTTACGCAGTGTGAAGATCCCAAGGGAGATGAAGATAGCATTGGGACCTGGAAGACCACAGTTAGACAAACTGTTTGAAAAACTATACTTTAAGAATTGGGTGAGGCTGGCTTTTATATTTGTTTTTCCTTTTAAATGCTTCTTCTTTCTTATTTCACACTGTTTATGAGTTACAATGAAGTAAAGCTTTAGGAGACAAAATAGTTTTCTGTCAAGTCTTAGCAAATGGCTAAATCAAAAACATAAATTGAAAATATCACAGTGTTAAAGGTCTCTTTAACAGGTCTCTCATTAACTTAGGTGATTTATGTCAGTAATTAAAATCCTAGCTGACAAAAGTTTTTGAATTGTATATTGTGGAAAACAGGAGAGGACAGACATGGGAACATTTAAGGAAACCATGGCAACAAAGGGCTCAGTAGCTTTATACAGGTAAGAAATGCAAGAAATATATTTGGAAGAGAAAGAGGTTTAGGAAAAGAAAACTCTGCAGCTGTAGGGAACCAGGGAAGCAATTAATGCCTGACAGATAAGACCAAGAGACAAAAGATCATCTCTGCTTAGGGTAATTACTAAGAAAACTTCACACAACATCTCTTTCCCACTCAGGGTTTGTATCTGCAGTGTCTCAGGTGTATCATGAGAACTGTAAAGAATCAGTGCTTACATTGCTTGTCAGAACATCAAAGCAAAGAGGTCAAGGAATCAGTAACAATGCTCCAGTTTTTCACAGACGTATGGGACAAAAAATAAAGGTATACTGGTGATTATTGGACAATGGGTCTTACTGGATGAACAGGTGACTAATCCTCCTATAGAAAAGGTCCATTCAGAAGGACTTCTACAATGATCCCTTGACCTTTAATTTCTTGATTAGCTGTGCTTAAGGGAGCTGTGCAGCTTGGCAGTCCTTAAAATTTGTTAACAGTGTTTTAAATCAACATATTCATGGCTTCTTGGCATTGCTTCATGTTGTCTATTTGTTTGGACTCTATTTTCTGTTTTGACAATGGATTGTGTTCCTTGACGACTCATCAGAGTGGACCCGGAGGCACAAATGTTTGAGAAATCAGAAATCTGAATAGCAGGATCTTTCAAGAACATGTGTATAAACTCTGACTTTCATACCTCCATGCATGAGTACAGAGAACACAGAATTAATGACTCTTCCCTAGCACTTTTCAGATGCAACACAATGACTGCTCAGCTCATCCTTTTTGCAAACTTTAAAATCTGTAAATTTGTTTTTGCAAATGTGTGAAGAACTTTTTTCCTTTTCTTATTTGAAATTAATATTTTTTCAAAGTCTGTATCTGCTAAGCCTGTTCAATACTGTTTTGCATCCATGATGTCTTCTATGCCAAATTCTGAATCTTTGCTATTCATGTACAGGCATGGTCTGTCCTACTTAGAGAAAGTCAGGCCCCAGAGAAGTGTTCAATATGTTTATGTCTGGCTGAGAACACAAAAATTTGGTTATTCTTAGCTTAAAATCCTTAACACTAACCATCTCATGTAATTCTCAAGAGCTGCTTCAAGAACAATTTCAAGAACAATTCTTCAAGAACTGCTGTACTAATAATGTCTGAACAATTCCTAATATGACATTGAAGTCTCCAGGAGGGAGCCTCTGCTGGAAAATAAACATTGTTCCAAAAATCCTCATGGGATTCTTCGAAAGGAGGCCTAAGAACATCGTATTGCTCTGAAGCTAAAGAATCAATTGTCCTCTCTTGCCCCATGCATGGAGATGCAGAATACACTGCTAGGTGATTTATGCAAAGGGAACCTTTGTTCTAATCTCAACAGTAGTACATGCAAATAGAGGATTAAACACCTTGTCCAAGAATGTCCTCTACAAGGAATTAGCAGTTAACACTGATGTTTATAGCAGTTGAGTCACCTCATAAGACCCTCCCTCTTTGTGGACAGGAACCTCCAGGAAAATTTAGTTGGATCACATTGGAGTGATACTTCAGATGACCATTCTGGCTACTAAGAATTCATGATCATTACAGCGCACCAAGGAAGGGATCCTACTGGCCACCAGCATCTTCATCCACATGACCTATGCCAAAGTCAAGCACCATCCTCTTTTGCATGAGCTGGATAAATTGCATTCGTCAGTCATCTGTAGTGGGCTGTACTCTGGCATGCACGTGGAGCAATCACTTAAGCTGTGGTGGTGCTTTGAGATGCCAGGCTGGACACCCTAAGTTCTTAAGGGTTTCCAGGAACTTCCCGTACAACAGTGGAGATCCTCAGAGTGCTTCCCCCACCTCAGTGAATGTAAGACCTGGAAAGATTTAATTGCACCACACACCTGCAAGGCTATGAGAGTCCCAGCAGTGCCTGTTAGAGCTGGGTAACTTACTGCTCTCCCAGTGCTGTACACCAGCCTTTCTGCCTAAACAACATTTAGGAACTGAAAAAGAGAGAAGACATGGAAGATGTTCACCCCTTGCAATTATTAGAGGCTAATAACTGTTGTCACAGATGCTGCATGTAGGTCAGAAACATGGTCTGAAACCACAGGAAATTCAAGTGCAGAAATGGAAGATTTTGGAAAAAATAAACAAGATTTAACAAGCTAGAGGCTGCAAAACTACAAGGAAAAGAAAACATTACTTCTCGACACTGGATTCTAATCTGAATAAAAGCAGAGTTCAAGGTTTGCTACAAAGGATCAAAGAAATCAGATGACTAACTGGCAAGAATGAAAATGAGGATTACAAGCGGCAGACGGGAATCTGAACTGGAAAGCAAACCAAAGCTTTCTACAGGGGCTTGGCAAAAAGGATCAAACTATCATGGAGAACGATTCAGGCACAAAGAAGACGAAATAATGATTGCAAAATCCCAGATTGTGATAAAGGAGACCAATTGCCTAAAACCATACTTAGAGTGTCCATTTCTTCTATCTGGCTTTTTGTGGACTACTTTTGATTAATTTAGCTTTAGTTAACATACAGCATTAAAATTTGGATTATGAACTAGGTAATATATTTTACTCAAGTTTAAATTATTTAAATCATACTTATAGTAGAACCAATTCTATCTCTTATAGGTGCAAAATCTCATGGGGCTGGTGGTGTTTGAGGGCATGGAAATTAGGCAGCAAGATTAAGTGGGTCTAATGCACACCTTCATGAATTGGATATATGCTGCTCTCTTTTCCTAGTCAATATAATCCAGGCAGTGTGGGAGAACTGAGCTCTTGTCAGCTCTGTTAATTCAGTTCCTCATTAGCCAGTTGGTGCAGCTGAATTGGTAATCACCCTTTACCAGAAAAGCTGCTAAGATATTTATTCTTCAGAGTTGTATGCATGTGATAAAGCCAGACAGGAAGGGATCTGTATCTTGGATGCTGCCTGCTCAGCTGCCCCTACCCACATTATCACACTGACCACAGCTAATGTATTTATCTCAAATAGGCTACCATAGTTTCAGCTTCTCTGCTTCTGGTGTCATTAATAGTCATAAAGTCCACGGGACTATCAAAATGTTTCCAAGGTACTTGAATTGTGACTTCCTTCAGCTTTGAGCCTTCCTTCTGGCTGTGGAGGCAATCAGCTGTATGTCTGGTTTTGCTGAGCTTGGACAGCTCTGTGCTGTGCTGTGATCTGCAACACTTCTGGGCTCTTCAGAGCTCTTTTGCAAGTGCTAGTCACTGCTTCACCTTCCTGGTGTCATCCCCTCATGCTTTCTGGGAAGCTGTAGGAAGCTTTGAAGGTTAGCTGGGTTCACAAATAAGCAGGAATGCCATTACCAGGGACAGCAAGGAGGAACCTCAGAGATCCCAGCAGATATCAATTTTCCGGCAGAAATAGTGAAGTCCTACTGTTTATCCTCAAGATAACATTGTAGTGGTCTGAGGATCAAAAGTCATAACAGATTGCCTATTAGAGAGAGAAACAGCAGTCTGATCTTGGAAGTTTTAAGCACATCTTTGACCCTTCATGCAGTATTTTATACCATTTCCAGTCCTGGCTGTGGTATCCTTGCACAGGTACCCTTACCCTTCCCAGCTTCCTTCTTTCTGCATTTTGTCTCCTGTGGTGGGAAGAGGTGATTTCATACTGCTTCTTCATGGTGGAGCTCTGCCATTGGTGGGACAGCTGTCCCAGGCTCCTGGCAGATAACTAATTCAGAAAGACTCCTCTAAATTGTCCTGATAACTGAACTAGCTCATTGCTTTTTACTGTGTGAGAAATGAGAATGGATAACAAAGGTGACAGAAAATTACCTTTTTCTTATCCCTTGGTCTTGAGTATAGCTTGGCTGTAACTGCAGTAAAACTGGTGTTGGGATTGATTGAAAGTTATTACATGATCTTTCTTTTAAAAGATGTGTGTTTCAGCAGGAGGGGAAGAAATGGAAGAAGGTGCTGTTTCTTGGGGGGTTCTGTTTTATATTTAAAATATCACTAAATACAGTTGCAGAAGTTGAGTCATGAATTCTGCAATTGGGTGCAAATATAAATGTGAATTCTGAATTACAGAGTGAGTAGAAATAAACATTCTTTATGAGATTGGTTGAAAACTCCCCCCTGAAAAATTTCTTCAACATTAGATAAGGCAGACAATGATTAATTTATGTCTTTTTCCCCCCTTTTCATAATATGGGCTTTCCTTAATAATGTTGAGATTTCTAACCCACATGATGTATTTGAAAGAAGTGCCTTTTCAGTGACTGAAGTTGTTAAGGCTGGAGTCGAGCAAAACTCCAAAATAAGTAGAAGGTTGTAGCTTTTGTTGAACAAAAACCATAGCTTACTACCAAAAGTATACACTCAGTAACTCCCACCTGGAAATTGTGGTTTGTTTGTCTATTTTTCTCTCTGAGCTGGACTCCAGTACCTGGATGACTTTTGTAGGGCACATATTATCAAGGCTGGCAAGGATGACTAAGTTGGAAAGGAAACCACCTTGTACTGAGCTTGGGAAGGTTTGTCCACTGTGGTGAGTAGCAACACAAGTCACAGAGGCAACATTTCCAAAACTGAATTTTCTGTATTTAGCCAAAGTTTCTTTTTTACTCTTCCATTGAAATTGAAAAAATATTCTAGGGAAAATACAGTTACACAAGTTCCTCTTCCTCATCCCAATTTTCTAGTGGATCTTCCTGCTTCCCAGTCTCTATTTCTGTATTCCTTGCAGCTAAAATGTCTGTATTCTTCCATTAAAAAGTAGACAAATGTGTAGAAACACTAAAAATGTGGTTGTGATGTACTCTGCTCTGCCTGTAGGCTGCTGCTGCTATGTGCCAATTGCCTGGGAGTTGTGGGACCAGCAGGGTGCTGCAGCTGGGACCAGCATGTACCACTGACCCAGTGCAAGATTCCACAACCTCTCTATTGTAGCACCATAAAACAAGACATAGAACTGCAGGGAAATTTTGGACAATCCAGCTTATACAATTGTATTTTTCCAAGGCAAACTCCTTCTGCTTACACTATTTTTGAGGCTGGCTGTTTCTGCTTTTTGTTCTAAACGCTAGCCCAGCTTTGTGGAAGGATCAACTCCTCCTTGGATCTGGGAGTGTTGTCTAGCGAGAACACTTTTTTTCATCCTCCAAACATCAGAGCAGGATTTCTCTCTTCTGCTTGAGGTATCTTTGGCCATCTGATCCTTTGGTAGTTTTCAGTGAATACTTGACTTGAGCTATTGGGGTTTGTTTGATTTTGGTTCATGTGTGTTAAGTTTACAAATTGTATTATCCCATATAAAATACATATAGTGTGGAAAGACTAAACTTCCAGTTTATGTTGTGATGTAGGAAAGGAATATCTATGCCTGTTAGATGTCTGGTTATGTTCAGAGGGTTTAGTTGTAAATAGGAACAGAGGCATGGAATAGGAGAAGGATAATGAAGATGTGGTTTTGAATGAACAGAGCCATACATGCTTGCATATTTCATGATTTAAATAAAGACAGTGTGGTCTGATATCATAAGACTGGTGGAATGTTTTTGTTGTTTTGAATTTCTTTTTCTCATCGTTTTGACAGTGAGTTACTATATGCACTTGGGTAAGTCACTTTCTAAATTTCTTTCTCTTTCTACTTTCCATTTGCTATGTGGATTGCAGGTTCACCAGGGAGATGGAGCTTCTCCCCTGACAAATTTGTATAGCATTGAATTCAGCAGAACTGTGCTTTAATTGGGGTGTTCAAATATGGATGTAATGTAAATAATAATAATAATAATAATAATAATAATAATAATTAGACATTTAATCATCACAGTATTTACATAACATTGCCAGTATTTCATGCAAATGTTTTTTCCAAATATTTTGTGGGAGTTTACCCATGTAACCTTTTCACAATAGTTATACATCTTCGTAAGAGAGAAATAATATTAATATATTAATTTCTTCTTGTGGTTTAGGATCATTCTCTCTCTCTCTCTCAATTCTAATGTAATAATGTTCTTTGCAGTCAGTAAAATCTGTCCAACCATTAAAAAGGCTCTTCTTGGTTGAAGGCTATTACACATTAGACAATAACTAGTCTGCCCTCCATGACAGTCACTGTCCTTATGAAAGCCCTTTAAGTAACCTAACAGGTAGATTTCCATAAAGAATGTCTTGCAGACGCTGAAATGCACAGATTTAGTTGTTTTTCATATATTCTAACCAGCTGATTCTGTATAGCATCAATTTAGTTATATCAAGCTGAGTATGGTGTTATCCCAAAGTTTAGTTTTTCCATACTGTTGCTGACGCTGATGAAACGTGCTCATATTGCCAAGATCTCAGGCTGTTCATCAAACTTGAAAATTATTCCTATATATGACATCCCTCTGAAAGAAAAAAACAAAGACCAACTTAAAAGATGAGAAGAAATAATGCCTCTGCCATAAATGGCAAAGCCTTGTGAAATATAAGTTATACATGGCATATTGCCTGTGCAGAAGCAGTTTTGACTACTGATCTAACACTGCTGGCAGTGTTACCATTCTGTGCCATGTCCTGGCTTCTACACTAACACCTGATAGCAAAACAGATTCTCTTATTGCCAATACAACACAGATGAAACATTATTTCTGAACAAGGAGGTTGGAAAAGCAACAGGTTTAATGATTGTACTTTGAGTTTGAACCTGAAATCTGCCTAGCTGCCCAGCTGCTGGAGCAGAAGGATGTGAGAGCACACAGGGACCTACAGGGTTCTTTGCCCTGTCTCTGCAAAACTGTGGCCTGTAGGTATTTCCCAACACATCAGGGTCAGGGGTCAAGGCCATCCTATGTGAAGGGCCAGAACAGGGACTCATATTAAAAACACTGGTTGCCAGAGATTGCTGTGGCCTTTGAGCTGCTGTCTTCTGATGGTGAGGTCACCATTCTTAGCACTACTTACTACTAGGAAACGTCCTTCTCCATGCCACCTAGCTGTGTCTCTCACTTGGAGCTCACACAAACTTGTGTTAGCAAAATCTAGATGGAAATGTACAAAAGACAAATTTGCATAATATCAAATCAGGGTTTAATGAGATCACATCTGCCGTTTGATCTGTGATAGGTGGTATGTGATTGCATTTCCTACTTCACATGAGGTTTGAGGGCTTGCTGAAAATGGTTATTTTCTTTAAATTTGGTCCTCTTACTCAGAAGAGTAGTGGGGCACCGCCTCCCTTTGTCTCTGCACCTGCCACGCATTTCTTCCTTCTGTGCAGACTAGATCAATTCCCAGAATAAAAGACCCTAGTCTTAGTCTTAGCACATTAGTTGTGGTTTCAACCAGTGCATAGGAGTGACATTCATGATGAAGGGAGAGATAGAAGATCTCCTTTCTGTTAATTTTCCTTGTTTTTTTTTTTTTTTTTTTTTTTAATTAGGTAAAAAGCTGTTGAGAGAAAGCTTCATAGTGTTTCATCCTAGGCAGAGCTTCTCAAGGAATCTGGAAACATTTTAGTCACTAAAATATTGTCCCTCACTAATTTTTCCAATGCTTGCCAGGAGCTCCTCGGGAAACTTGGACAGCAAATTTTTTTCCTCTGCAAAATCAGGACTCAGTTCTTGCAGGAGCATTGCGCAATGTTCTTGGAAAGGTATGCACCCGTGCTTCTAGGTGGTCCTGCTTTATCACAACATTTCAGTTAAAAACAGAAATTTTACTTCATCTGTTAAGATAAGGAATAAATAATATGGGGTCTGTGACCATGAGGACAAATATAGAAGACAAGAGAATACAATTTTAGGTTGTTTTTTAAACATGCTCCTTTTTGTTATTTTGTTGCTTCAGCATCTCAGCTACCTTGAAAGCTGGCTATTAGCTCCTCCATGCTACCCCAGAAGGGTGCTAAGCATTCCTAGGGCTTTTTCCTTTCTGCCAGGGCATCTCTTTGCCTTCCTCATGCTTCAAGATCTGACTTTCAAAACCCCCCATAGCAACATCACCAGTTACTGTGGTGGATTGACCTTTTCCTCAAGCTTGTTGAGGAAAAAGCTTAATTTGTATGTCTTCCCTTGCTCAGCTGTTTTTTCTTGTTAAAAGTTTTTACAAGCAATGATAAAATTTCCTGGATTGTGTATCTTGAAAAATATTGGGGTTTTTAGACTTATTTTGGTTTCAAAGGCATCATCAGAAGATGAAATATGATTAAAGGCACAGTGTCATGGCTAAGAGGATATTTGGGATAAGAAACAACTATGCGCTGTCAGTTAAGTGGGATGAATCAGAGACATGTTCCACATGAGATCTCTGTTCAGTATTCCACTTGGACAACAGACAGGTCTATGCCATTGAAAGGAATGGCTTCCAGCAAGCTTATTTTTGGCAATCATAGACAAGCTATTTGGCACACTGGTTCTCTTAATTTCAACCGAATAAAAGAAGGCAGTCAAGCTCCTTTATGAAAGCAAACAAGGAAAAAAGAGAAGTCAGTGTCCAAAGCAGAAAAGAGCTAGAAATATGAAAGACCAAGGTGGTGATTTTTGGGAGATGGTGGGAACTACCATTGTTTGGTAATGCAGAGCTCAGGCAGTGGGTGGAACACAGCTGTGGAAGCAGAAAAGCAAGAGGTGCAGCAGGAGAGGCAGGAGAACTTGGAGTAGCATTTCCCCTTAGAAGAAACCAAGACCAAGCTTCTTTTGAGCAGATTGGTTTCTTAAAAGACAGGCTTGGAAGCATGCCCAGGTGAACTGTTTCTTGTCTGTTCCTGCTGGGTTCTGGGAAGAAGAATTATATGTACGTTCTTTGTGTAAAAAACCAGTTTTAGCAAAGAAATACCTGGCTCAGATCACAGGCTTCACCACATAATTGTAACAATTCAGCAAATCTCAAACATTGTCTTAACTACTGCTAGAAGGGGGAACAATAGAAATAAACATATGTATGTAGGTATGGCTTTTCCATTGGAATAGTCCACTGCTTGAAAGGAATCATAACTTTCTACAAAATTAGCTCCAAATTGGTGATGAATTATAACAAAGAAAAGA
>VZTT01070333.1:46451-67330 GCA_013400855.1 Buphagus erythrorhynchus
GTGGTCACGCGCTCCTTTTCCCTCTGGCTCCTCTCCCCTCTCCTCCCGTACTTTTCAATTTTCATTCCTTCTTTTCCGCCTCTTCTAGCCGTCTTTCGTATGAGCAACTCCTTTTTCTTATCGTTTGCGTTACCAGTAAACGGTTCTCAGACACAACGTTTGCCTCGTTTGGTTTAATTTCATTCCCGACCATCCATTATTAAAAGAACTCATCGATGTTCCCCACACCGGAACGCGACAAACAGTAGTCAAAAAAACACATCAGCCTGCTATGCCAAAAAAAAAAAAAAAAAAAAAGCTACTTTTTTAAAGTCTTACCCTTACCCTGAAAGGAATAGGAGACTTTGATAGTGATGATGTGCACAAGATTCTGAATAAACACATTTTGACATGATTATAATAATTTTGGAGTTTTACGCAGTAAGACATACAGATGAAAATACAGAAATAGATCAGCTGTTCAGCTGCTCAGAAAAAAACCCACGTTACCCTCCCATACCAAATACAGACAAATCTATATCCTATTGTTTGAATGTGCAGTGTTGCACATTACGCATAGGCTTTTCAGAAAAATTGTATAAGTAAAATTAGATATTAGCCTCCAAAATAAGTTCATGATAGTTTCAGGAATAACTGTGTAGGACTAGTAAGATATGAGAGCTTTGGCTTGCTTCCATATTTTTGAGAAATTGAAAGTGAGAGAAAGCTTGGCCTCTGTGAATTAGCATGGGATGTAAATTACTACCTGCGTAATGAACAGGTCAATAATTTCAAAGCTAATGCAACTCAACCACATCATCAAATCTACAGACATTGGAAAATGTCAGATAATGGTAAAATCCTAGCAGAAACACCTTCTAGCCTTCAATCTGCATAAACTGTAATTGTCTGACAAACAATAAATCATTTCAGTCTTTCTAACAGTGAAAGACCAGATTTTCAAGAATTATGGACTTACCTGATTTGGATGTGAAAGACTGCTCAAGGAGAGGGGCAGCTTCTGCCCCTTCAGGCATAGATGCAGAAATGTTTGTGCCCATTCTGGCTCCTCTGTCTCCCACTGGGAGTAACGCCAGGCTGAGTCTGTGCAGGGCATGGATCACAGAATGATCTGTGCCAAAAGCACGGCTTGAATTCCTTCTTGGGATGGGCTGTGAGGGATCCATGAGCAAGCGAGGGTGGCTGCAGGGTGGTTATGCTGCAGGAGGGACACAGGGAGTGTGTAACACCCAGTACAGACAAGTGTCCGTGTCCCTTCGTTAACAGGAGAGGAGGGGGAAGATCCCAAACCAAGTACCTTACCTGCCTTCATCATCTACAGATGTTTTATTTTTTGTTTTCTGTGGTGTTGAACATACATGTGAACTGCTCTACAACTCTACCTTTTGCCATTCCACCTTTAAGGTTGTGGGACAAGCTAAACCAAGAGATTTTGTGTTCCAAACCTAGTAATCCACTGACAGGGATCAATGCAGACAGATAGCTTGAGAACTAAGAAATTATTTTAAATTATTTAAGCCTCTGCATGTCCATATGATTTCCCAGGACCAACCACAGAAAATGAGATACTGATGAACAGGAAGACAAAGGATGAAAGAAGCATTTTTTTGGGAACCTGCTTGAAATAGATGTGGCAATCTTAAACAGTAAAACTCGGGGGATCTACAAAGTTGAGAAATTTCCAAGATTTGTCTACCAAAGTTTGGAGAACAACCTGGGGAAAGGTATCAGGAGCTTCTAAGAAGCTAGAATAGATAAGCAAAAGGATCACAAACTTGAGTGAATTTTTTGAAAGTACAGTTTTTCCAGGTTTTTAAAATTTGTTATGGTTTTTCTGTTCTGTGTTTAAACGATAAATTATTAGATTTCGCAGTCATAGTTGGTGATAAATCCAGCTTTGGGTGACACACTGCAAGAAGGCTTTTTATTTCCCTAGACTGGCAACTTCTAAATAAACTGGAGAACTCTCCTAGTGCCTGGCATTTTCATGTATTTCCAAGACATTCACTAAGTTACGGAGGTAACAGCACTTCGTGAGGGGGTTTAAAATCTGGTAAGGGATGAACTTTACACGTAACAAATGTCAGCCATCCACCATAATAACAGGAAAGATCCTGCAAATCATTTCGTAAATGAGAAAGGTGCCTGATGTCAGGAGCCTCAAAGGACATGGCAATGGTGAATGAAAATCATTACTTCTTCTATGCAGCAAGACTATATGGAAAGGGGTAAAATAAAGTGATCAAATATTGACAGTGGGAAAATAATGCCAGGAAGACTGTGGTTTGGGTGGTTTCTAGGAACATTGCGAAATTGGGCACTCAAGCCCTGTCACAGACTGCCTGTGTTTGGTGTCCCGAGCCAGTGCCTGTATGGGCGGCTGGGGCTCGGCCAGCTGGCCGCGCTCTCTGCTGACACAGCCCCGCCCCCAGATGCCGGCCTGTCCATCAATCACACACAGGGTGGGACTAACCCAGCATTTGATTGGCAGGACCATCCATCAATCACACACTGGGGGGGTTAACTCAGCCTCTCATTGGCAGAGCTGTCCATCAATCACACACAGGGTGGGACTAACCCAGCATTTGATTGGCAGGACCATCCATCAATCACACACTGGGGGGGTTAACTCAGCCTCTCATTGGCAGAGCTGTCCATCAATCACACACAGGGTGGGACTAACCCAGCATTTGATTGGCAGGACCATCCATCAATCACACACTGGGGGGGTTAACTCAGCCTCTCATTGGCAGAGCTGTCCATCAATCACACACAGGGTGGGACTAACCCAGCATTTGATTGGCAGGACCATCCATCAATCACACACTGGGGGGGTTAACTCAGCCTCTCATTGGCAGAGCTGTCCATCAATCACACACAGGGTGGGACTAACCCAGCATTTGATTGGCAGGACCATCCATCAATCACACACTGGGGGGGTTAACTCAGCCTCTCATTGGCAGAGCTGTCCATCAATCACACACAGGGTGGGACTAACCCAGCAGTTGATTGGCAGGACCATCCATCAATCACACACTGGGGGGTTAACTCAGCCTCTCATTGGCAGAGCTGTCCATCAATCACACACAGGGTGGGGTTAACTCAGCCTCTCATTGGCAGAGCTGTCCATCAATCACACACAGGGTGGGGCTAACCCAGCAGTTGATTGGCAGGACCATCCATCAATCACACACTGGGGGGTTAACTCAGCCTCTCATTGGCAGAGCTGTCCATCAATCACACACTGGGGGGTTAACTCAGCCTCTCATTGGCAGAGCTGTCCATCAATCACACACAGGGTAGGGTTAACTCAGCCTCTCATTGGCAGAGCTGTCCATCAATCACACACAGGGTGGGGCTAACCCAGCTCCTGATTGGCCAAGTGCTCAGTCCCACCCAGGGGCGGGCCCACAAATATCCAAGCCGCCTACATCTATTATTCACTTTTATTTTATTGGGTTTTTTTCTAAGTGCATCTGAATGTACAGACACTGTTGAGGCCAGAACTGAATGCACTCTGAATTTGAGATGTTAATAGATTTATTTTAATTTTTATATAACTGTCATAACTTTTGAGCTATTGAGTATCCATTTCTCTATAAGAGGAGCGAAGGCCATTACAACTCTCCATAAGAAATTAAGGGCTTACACAGGAAACTAAGAGATAGACCAATAAAAGAAAACATGCTCATTTTGGAGCAGCGGAAGACTCAGTGTATTTGTGTGTGGGGTTTGCCCTCCTGAATCATGTCCATTGCTCCTACAGCAGTGCTGGCTCTGCTCCTGTTCCCAGAGCTGTGCCGAGGCGGAGGAATGGGGAATAGGAGCTGATGCTAGGGGAGAGGTAAATCTTGTCCCTGCAACAGTGGCAAGGAAGAACCAAACCACTGCCTTGGATCTGCATTCAGTGTCAGGTTTGCTTTTGCTGTGTATTGAGTGCTGCTTTGAGCTCAGGCTGCTGTGTGAAACCTGTCCTCTCAGCAGATGCACATCCCCCTGGCAGTGGAAAGCATCCCACATCCCAGCTGTGGTACCCGCACTGTTGTGTGGGAACCCTATCCCATTCCCACTGTTACGTTAGGGCTTTCTCCTCTCTCAGCGAGAGATGGAAAAGAGTCCTGTAGCAGCAACATTGCTGCTCAACTCATGCATGACTTTTATATTTCCATCTGGAAATCTCAGAGTGCCTCTCCAGGGTCACTCTTACAGGTCAAACCTAGATTTAATTGGCAGCAAAACCTCAGTTCTGCCTTACTGTTAGTTTTATGATTGATGATGTTTATTTAATTTTTCATCTGTTGCTGGCCTGGGACTAGATTGCAGTACAGTAAGTACGAGCACAGCTGTTTATGGATATAGCAGAAGAGGGACTTATTCCCACTCAGTATTTATTTTCAACTTCTGCAACTTTTTTAATTAGAGCAAGTGGAGTAAAAAATAGTAAAAAGAGATTTATAGGCCTGTGTCTTTACACCTAGGTAAAATAAGCTGTGGCTGGAGAGAGAAGTCCATGTTCAGGTTTCCCCCAAAGCACAGAGAAAGCAGAGGTGTGGGACAAGAGGGAGGTGGCGGGTGCAATGTTGTAGATTTCTGCCTATACTTGGGAAAGTGCTGCTGCAGATCAGTCTGTGTTGGAGGCAGCGGTGCAATGGCAGAAGGAACTCGAACACAGATTGCTGCAGAGGTTGCTGCTCAGACCACAGTGGCTGGGATGTACTCTGGTTCCTGGACTGCACACTCATGGTGTTTTTGTTGCTGGAGATGGCTGGAGTGAATGTATTTCCAGTCACTCCCATACTCCCTTCCTGTTGCTCTGCAGACATGCACAAACACGCGTGTGTGCACACATGTACACACACTGCACTCATACACACAGTGTTTTGCTGTTTCTCTTTTAAAACACATCTGCATGGAGAGGTGTCTTTCTCTCCCAGTTCCTCTCCAGTCTGCATGTCTCCTAGTACTACACAGCAGTAAATAAGTGTCTGTTGTTCAGATATTATTCACCTTTCGCTTTTGTTCTAGCCAATTTTGTTGATACAGTGTGAGAAAACAACTCAAGAGATTGGGTTATAATGTTCATTTCTAAGAGCCATAGTTAAGTGTTGCATTTGTACTTCTGACTTGTTATCTTCTATTGCATAATAAAAAGTGAAGAAGCCAAGTACTTTGTTATATAAGTAGAAAATACTTGTGCCCACAATTTAACCCTTCAAACAGTGTATAGGAATCAAAGCAAAATACATGGAGTTTTTTGAATTATTGAAGGCATTGTAGTACAATTGTAGTACATTGTTGTTCTCTCTATAGTTCCACAATCTCAGCAAGCTGCTTGTGAAATATATATTACTGCTTTTATACTTTTAACTGACTTTTCTTTACACAACGATTTATGGAAGCATAACATGCTCAGCCTGCTCATAAATTAGGCAGCATAACTTTAGCAGAAGCCATGAAGAGGCTTGAGTCTTGAACTCAATGTTCTCACTCTGTGTGCCAACACATACTTTAATTTTTTAAAAATTACTTTAATTGAGCAGACATTATTAGTGAGTATCTTATGGACACTGAAGGCATTTTTTCCTTGTTGTCTCCTTAAACACTTAAATTATAAATTAGTTAAATTATGCAGAAAAAAGTTATGTCCTAGCCCATTGCATAAACTCTGAAGAAGTAATGAGGAAGTCAAAAGAAACATTCTTTTTGAGAACAGAAAGAGTCGTGGCTATTTTTAGTGTAAAATATCTTCTTATTTACAAATCTGGAGGAAAAAATCGAAAACATTTTTTGAACTTCTATCCTGTTGATACATTGTATACAACTTTAACACAACTCATCAGTAATTAGCTATTTACCATTTAAACCATGACAAAAATATCTTAAAACTTCTTTTGTGCTCTTATCATTTTTTAAGGAGTACATTTATACACAAATTGCTTGGCATCTCTGTATCAAGGCTTTGATCTCCTCCACTATCAATTGTTGGCTCAGGTACAAGAGACTGCAAAATATACAAAGCTGTCTGCTCTTGACTCCAGTTGAAATAAAAAAAGGAGTCTGTTTATACACAGCCACTCATTAGCTAAGTCAGTCAATATTTACATGTTTCAAATATAATGCCTTCTTTGTTAGATAAATTATTTAATTCAACCTCTATGAAACTTTCTTTCAAGAGACTAACATTTGCAAATAAATAACTTTTTAGTTCCTTAATTATAATTGTAAGCTGAATACCATCCTTTTCTTCCTTTCTTTTTTTATCCCAACTACTAGGTCAGCTTTGATAAAACATTAAAGGGTGTTTTACAAATACCTAAAGTCATTTATGATGTGTTGCCATACAATGTATTTTTTTGAAAATATCATCAAACTGGACAAACAGGTCTTGTGTGGTGGTACATATGTTTTCCAAGTTTGCTGTTAATGCTATATGCCATAGACTTAGTCTACCATCATCCAAGATTTAAAGTTCAAGCTTGTAGGACTTGGCAGTTGCCAGCACCACTGGCAGGTGTCATGCTGATGGAAATGCATGTTGATGCATTAGATGACATGTCTGTTTGTGACTTGTTTCTTGATAATTGCTTTCCAACAAATGAGGGCTAGAAGCAACAGTGCCTTTCTCCATTTGTGCCTCCTAGGACTTTCTGTTTTTCTCCGTAGACCTCTGTGTCTTCTTATTATTTTAGCACTTGAAATGACACATAAATGTCATGACTGCAGATGATAATGACAATGACAATAAACAAAATAGTAGCAGCATTTCATAGAAAGAACAGGGAATGAGGGGGGAAGGATTTCTGACCTTATGTGTGTACAAGAAAATACAGACACATATATTCATGTGTTTCCAGATGCAAAGGGTGTTAAATCCTGAGCTCTAGTTAGATTTCCAATATTCTAAAAAAATAATGTGTGTTTGGGGGCTTGGGGTTTTTTTTGCACTTAGGTAAATTTAGACTAGCTTTCAGCAAGTCAGCATGTGACTAAGAATCGTTTTTTTCCCTTTTTGTATATGCACATAAAGAAAAATGTTTTCCTTATATTGAGTATTTCCGGCAATTTTCTTATATAGGCCTGTCATCCTTGTCATCCTTGTAACATTTCTGTGGTGAATTATATTAGTGACATTTTTGTGTATGTTTCAAGACATTTCAGAGATGTAAGAATGCAAGAGACATAATTTGCAGATGTCACCTCTGACAGTTTTAGAATTTTTATGTGTTTCTTCAGTGGCTTGAGTAATGACTGTTATCTTCAGTATTATTGTACCCAATAGTTGATTGTATATAGCCATTATTTCCTTAGTGAAAGTCCTTAGCACTATGACACTAAAGCTATGTATGTCCTAAATGGATAAATGAAGAGTGTTTTATATGGGGAATGCAGACACAGGTTAGGTTTCCCAATGCAAACAGGCATACTCTACAGAGAAGAGTAGAACATAAAGCAGTGTTTTTCATTTTGTACTCCTTAAGGAAGTGAGAAAAAAAAATACTCTTAGTCTTGCCTCACTCTGAATCTTCTATTTGTGGATATTCCTAGAAATTCCACTGTTGCTAGTGATTGACACTTGAAAAATTTATGACCCACCAGCTTTTCACTTGCTTTTGTAATTCATCCAGTTACTGATATAGAAGCCCAGGAGAGCCACATAAAATTAAACATATGCAGGTGAGTTGTTAGAAGAAGGGATGTGCCCAAAAGAGCATGGTCCAGTTGACTCAGTGTGCTGCTAAGATAGCTGGGGGGCTGGGGCAAAACTCCCTCACAAAGGCTTGCTGGCTCCTAACAAGCTGAAGGAATCACTCGTGTGACCTGTAAACACAGTGAGTCCTAATGGCTTGGTCCCCTGGGGGGTCATGTCCGTGGCCTGGGACCCCATTCCCCAGCCTGCTGTCACCTCTCACAGAACCCAGACACGGCCAGTGCATGGCTGTGGTTAAAGGATTTTCACTTTCTACTCAGCTTGAAAGGGTGAAGGAGTGTTGGGAGATCAAATGAAATCGGATATGCAAAAAAATCTCTGGTATAATGAGGAGAAATGAGAGATGGAGAAAGGGATGGGGGAAAAGAGGATTTTTTTGAGGCTGTCTGTAAATCCGTAGTGATCTGGTGTTTGACACTTACCTCCTGTGAAAATTGTTACTTGAAAAAAGAAGGATATAAAATTTGTGTTGGTGTGTGTGGTTACCTCTCTCACCAGAGTCCGTTCCCCAGGGCAGATCCCAACAGTGTGAGCAGCTCACCCATGTGGGCAGAGGTCCTTCTCAAGCTTCTGAAATGCTCCCCTTCTCTTTTTTCCCTTTGTGGATAACTCCTGCTAATATTTGATTTCTTCCCAGCCTCGGTGTTGAGTGAGCCTTCCAGAGGCTGAGTGTGAGAAGCCTGAGGCAGCACAAGGAACCAAACCCGGACATTCCTCTGGCCACTTGAGAGGTCGGAGTGCTGGAGCTGACTCACACCTTGTAGCCAGCAGCCTCCTGGGGGCTGGTGATATTCTGGAGCCTATGTACTTGATTCTAAAGTGGGAGAGAGCTGCAAGATCCTCTCTTCACACAGCATTTCCTTCTTGAAGTGGTGTTACTGTTGGCTCTAAAGAAAGCATATTGTCATACTAAAGATTACACTAAACCTACTATGTATTATTTATAGTGTGGCTTCCAGGGAATATTTCCTAATTTGAAGAAAAGCTTGTGGGTTTTCTAGTCATATTTGAATACTGTGAAATGATTTCCTTCATTAGCATAAAAGTGATCTTTTTTGCTAATGCTCCTTCTGCCTTAAAAATGTGGAAGTACGAGTTTAAGGTGTCTTGTGAAAGAAAACAAAATGATCCATTAAGGTTTCTGCCTTAGTGATCCTGGCTGATTCCTGTTCTCCATGATGAGAAGTAATAAAGTTCTTTACATTTTTAATGTGAAAAAATCTAATTATATTTTATGCATTACAACAGATTGGTAGCTGGGAAGTTTGGGTTAATTCTCACTATCCATATATACCACATACAGTCTGTACTTTTAATTTGTGTGGACATTATGTCAGAGAATCTCCCCATGCTGTCCCAGTTAATCTCATAAAATGTTAATGTAATCCCTTCACAAATTTGTAAATGCAGTACCACTATGGGTCTGGCAAATAATAAACAATATGTATCTTATCCTGGGCTTTCCTTCATGTAATTCTCAGCCATAATTTAGTCCTTGTCTTCCACTCTGAAGGATATAAATGGAATGACCTTTATTCTGGTTTTGTTTGCTCTCTATCTACTAAGCAGCTGCAGTGAAGATGAAGACAAACAGTGGATTAACAGTGGTACCTTTTATAAGGCTGATTAGTCTTAAAACATGCTCAGTGGAAACAAAAAAGCATAAAATGAGGCCTGAGAGGTTTTTACTCTTTTCACTGAAACTGCTGCATTTCTTTCAGTGAGTCACAGATACTGACTTTTCAATCAAGTAGTTTCTTGGAGAACAGTTGTTTTTGCCAGCACAGCCTGTATAATATTTCAGAAGTGCAAGGTACGTAGTACTAAAATAATTCTACCTTATTTATTTTCCTGGTTCAGATGAGAACTTTGTGGGGAGTTAATTAAAAATATTTACTGGTATTTCATATAATCTGGTTTTTGGTGATTATACATATAATCAGCTGTTAAAACCAACACTAGAACTGCTAAGGGTGATAGCTGTAATGGGCGCAGCTGGCATTCCTGCAATTTATAAGCACTTTGCAGAAACACATTCTTAACATGTACAAAGTGTGTAAGAGAGAAGTGGCTTGAGACAACGGGTGAGCAGCATGGTTTATGGCATGGCTTAACAGCATCTGACAACACCCTGCAAATTTTAGGACTGGATGTGGGAAATAGGTTATTCATCAGTCAGCAAGGCAAAATATACTTACCTGAACTGGTGTCTGTTAAAACCACTGCCTGATAAAACCATACCTCAAATGGGATTTCTTGTGTTCCACCTGCCTCCCCTGAAAGGCTGCTCTGTCTGCAGCACATGGTCTGCTCCCTTTACTCCTTACCACGGTGGAGGGGGAGAAAGCTTGCTAATTTAGCCATCTTGTTAAATCACCCACCTCCCCTTCCTGAAGCACCTAGACATTCCTTAGATGTCTCCTATCAAAATCCTGCCCCAGCCTGACCCTGCTTATCAAGCGCTTGTTGTTCTTTCAGAGATTTGAAAGGATTACAGCAGATTAGCTAACATGGCTCCTTCCCTTATATTGTTTTGTGTGACAGTTCTATAATAAAAATAAAACAGAAATTTTAAAGCATGTTTTAAGAGTGGGCATACTGCTAATATGCTGAATCTTACATTTTGGTACAGTTGAATTAAATTTTGCATTTTTAAAATGTGTGTTTATCATCAGCTAGCTATTTTCCCCCCTTTTTTTCTGTTTTTGGTTGTTTTGTTTTGTTTTTTTTCAGTTCTAATGAAATTCACCTCATATCTAATAAAATACCAGCCTGTGAGAAGACGTTTCATCTGATACAAAATACATGTTTGATATAAACTATGCATAAATGCAGTTTTTATCTCATTTTCATGCCTATTTTGATTTTTAAAACATATATCTTCAAGTGCTAGCCTCTTAAATAGTAGCCACAAGGTTTTGGGGCATTAAAAACCAGGTTCCCACAAAGAACTGAAATCACATGAAAGCGATCCACACTAAATGTCTTTGAGGGGGGAAAAAAGGAAGCTAAAATAAAAATGAGGAAGAAAGGGAGAAAGTAGCTGCTACAAAGCTGGGATAAAGGCATCAACAAAATGAAATTCCAAGGGAAAGCCAAGCTCCCAAACAAGTCAGAAACCTCAATTACTGAATTAGCAATAATTCTGGGTTTAAAAGAAGGAAGCCAGTTTGGACAGTAACTTCAAAGCCTGCCTCTTCCATGAGAACTGAAAAACTGAGATTCTGGAGCTGCATATAGAAAACAACAGAGCAATATGACAGCAGTTCCCTTTTAAAAAACTAATACATTATTCCTTTAATTTCTGCCTTACATTTGGTTTTGACTCAGTAACATTTCTCCTTACTTACCATGGATATTTGTCCTCCTGGAAAGTTTAATGTGCTTTTTATGGCATCAGTATCTTTCCTGAGGCTGGAAAACAGGAAACAGTCACAAAATTCAGTGGCAAATGTTGAGCCATGTTTGAATGTGTGTCCAGTGGTGACTTTGAGGTGAGCAGGCTCTGATGGCCACCAGACCTCCTACCTGCAGAGCACCAGTGGTTGCCCACACAATGCATGGCCCATGCTGGTCAACCCACCTTGCCAGCCAGATGGGCACATCCTGGGCTAAGCTCTGGGCTTGATATCTCCCTGCTCGCAGATCTGGTCTTGTGGGAGGCCATAGGCCAGTGAGGACATAGCCAGAGTCAGAGTTTAGTCTTGCATCTCTTAATGTTGCACAAATGGTCGTAACAACCTTTTGCTCTTTTTTATGCCAAACTCCTGTCTTTTTTTATTTTTTATTTTTAATAGTAACATCTCTTATTTCATCCCCCCAGTCAAAGAGAGCTCCACCTGCTCTGAAGAACTGGGAATTGGTTTTCATCCTCACTGTTTTCTGTGCCACTGGTCACTCTAGTGTTTGCAAGGCACAGAGCCATGTAGGACTAGGTGCTCAGGATGCTGTGTGTCTTCTACTTGTATTAAGAGATTTTACAGATTTGAAAAATTCTGGAAGGGGAATCACTTCTATTTATAAATTTAACTGTGGATTTGAGAGTTGAAATGTTTTCAGTAAGGTCTGAAATCACCTTTTGGGCTTGAGCAGCTGCCTGGAAGCCAATGGTTAACCACTTGCCTGAATGAGCGAGACGAGTTACACATCATTTTTCATGCACTTCAAGTTGAAGAGATGTGAGACAATTCCTGGTCTGGAAACTGCACAGCCACAGTAGCTGTGTCACTAATAAGCTCTGCTGAGTTGCAGAAACACAGAAGATTTGGCAGTTCTGTCATTTCCCTTGACCTCTGTCTGTAGCAAGTCCCTTTTCTTTCTCTTTGTCACTTGTGACTGTTAGGTACAGAGAACAAACCCTTCTTTTCTTTTTGTTGCCAAGTTATTAATTGATGTTCAGGAGAGGATGGGAGGAAAGAAGATTTGTCTGGCTCTGAAAAGCACCAGATGTGCTTTTTTGAATTGAGGAGAGGAATTAATTAAAACGAGGTAATAATATTAATTTGTCAACTGCAGTTAAGATTGGCTGTAACAGGAGGGGGAGCTCTCAGTGCATCAGGCAGGGGAAAGGGGGTTGATGGGGAGCTCAGCTCTCCCAAACCAGAGAGGGGCTGGGGACCCTCCTGTCATGCAGCAGTAATGGGGGAGGGATGTCTTGTCACCCATTTCACAGAAATACCTGTGTGACTGCTGGGCTGCTGCCACACTCAACCCAAAGACAGAAGCAGGAATGAATATTCAGTGATGAATGCGGGTGGAAATGCTGATGGAAAGAATGAAGTACAAATTAAGAAGCTTTGGGATTCTTATTAAAGTGTGTCTGTTTTGATTGCTTTTTCTGTAGACTTTTGCTATGTATTATATTGTCTAACAGAGCAAAAGAAAAACAGAATACATGTTTACTGTGTACTAAGCTGTAAGTACCTTTTTCAGACATCAGTAATCATCCTTTCCAGCTGAGAAGGCAATACACTTGCAATAGAGCTCTCCAAAAAACAGCAATTGTCCTATATTAGTGTTTCTGAAGCTATCCCTTATGGAAAAGCTCTCCTGAATTTAATAAGGGTAAAATGAACTGGGCTATATAGTAATTTCATAGAATTAAAAGAGAATTAGGAATTTAGCAGGAATTATACCTCTGCCATAGATGAAGCTGGCATTAGCTGATGCGAGGCTATGTACAGACCTGCTTCTGCTGTGCAAGTAAATAATCTGTGTGCATGTATGCGAGCATGATAAATCCTGATTTGCTACCCAGTCTCAGGGGTGTTTGCATGCATGGTCCTGGGCACGTGTCCAGAGCACCCTGGAGCAGAGGAGCAAGGACAGCAGGATTGCTGCTGTGTCCAGCAAGCCCTGGGGCCAGCTGGCCTCCACTGCAAACTCAAAGTAAGAGTCACTGTACTTTGATGGTCCTTGGTAGCTTGTATGAAGGCTGCCAATTTCTCTAGCTTTAAAAAGTAACTTCTTAGAAAATTAGAAATGACAGGGGATTTAGGAAGGTAGTACTCATGGGAAGTCATTGTGGCATAGATGCCCAAGTTATTTTGTTATTCTGGAATCCTCACTCTTGAGGTTTAAACACAGAAAGCTTCATGGTATGACAACCTTTTTTCCCCTGAAGGACACACCATTTTCCTGGGACACACATAAGTTATTAAGAAGTTTCATATTCATGGCAAATATTTTTTTTCATCTTTACCCCAATTGTTTTGGCATTACTCAAAGAGCTACTCCTTAGATTATATGTTTGTATTGATTCCCCTGCAAGGAAGTCTGTATCTCCTACCATTTCTTTTTAGATTCCCAATCCAACACATGGATAAGCTGAGCACCTGAGAGGCAAAACCTTCTTTTGGGTGCTGTGCATTCCACCAGCAGTCCCTAGTAGGAGACACAGGGGGTATGGAATAGCTCCAGTCTGCTGGTCTCAAAAAAATGTCAGGAAAAAGCCTTCATCAAATTAACCCAAATTAAGCCACTCTGGGCACTTTTTCAGCTGCCTGTGCCAGCAGCTGTAAACCTCTTGTTGCTCCAGGTGTGTGAGATACCGGGCAGCTTAAAGCCACAGCCTGTGAACCTCAGTGGCTCCACTAGAGACAGTGAGCACATCCATGGCTGCTTGGGTGCAGGTTCTGGCCTTGCCAGCTTTGCAGGTAAGCTGGGTTGGCTGTCATACTTATTTTCACTTGCCTTCTTTAAGGCTCTTGAGTGTTTCTGATAAAATAGTGCTGTTTTTCCTGCAAATTCATGGAACTTTGGTGACATCCAGTGACAGGTTCTGCTGGAAGGTGTTTTTTCTCCTGGAATAGTGGGAGAAAAATGCTGGTACTCTGCTGATTTCCCTTAATGGGATCAGCAGATGAATTTGAACACAGAGTGGAAATCAGACTCCCAAACCATATACTATTGATTGTTTTAAGGCAGTTGGGATTTGCATTAGGTTTTTCCAATATTTAATATGTAATGCTTGTTGAAAAGGTGTTAATTAATCACAGTATAAAGGCAAGATCTTGTCTGGCAATCCATTTAAATAAGGCTCTTTGAAGAACTTTCTCCAGGCTTTTAGCGTAATTTTTCTGTCTCTTAAAGAAATTTTCTGAGTGTCGAAGTCAAACCTGTGAATGGTGCCTGTTATTTTAATATTTTTTCAGACAGTTTAATTAAAATTGGAGTGAAAGCATGTATTCTGGGGAAAAAAAGAAAATCAGTGATTACGTCTTCTGACAATGGTATAAAATGTAATAAACTGCAGTAGCTTACTTAAAAAGTAGCTATTCATGGATTAAATTTTAAAAAACAAATTATTGCATTCAACTCCTGGAGTGTAGTGTTTTAAGCTAAATGAAATCTGAGGTTAAATGACATTGCAAGCTGGAGAAATGAATATTTAAAAACTATATTCAAGCTAAATTGCCAAATGGTTACTCTTGTATAGTAACATCCAAATCATGGCAATTGTTCTTCTAATAAATATGATTTCTATAGCATTTTCTTCGGTTATTCAGTTAACCGCCAGTGCTGTTTTACCTCTTTATAATAATGCGTGCTTTCTTTAAAAAAAAAAAAAAAAAGAAAAAAAAGAAAAAAAAAGAAGTTGGTTATTTCTTTGGTCAGGGCCTATTTGCTCCTTTTTTATGTGAGATTTTCAATACTCGGCAATGATGCCGAGCAAAAAAGGTCCATCCACTTCACTTGTGATGCCTCGTGCATTACCTAAAGCACAACAGAACAATGGCAGACAACAGAGCCTTTCTCCCCGCTAACAATGCAGTCACCATGACAACCAGCAGAAGAACGTTTGGCCAGGAAAAGCTGGGAGCTTGGCGGACCAGCCTAATCAAAAAATGGAATAAGATGACAACAATTACACTGATGAGTGAGAGGGAAGCTACAGATGCATTCAGACACCTATGGCACTGCTGGCTGGATGCATTCAACATTATTTTTTTGTTTTGTTTTGTTTAGTGTCTTCTGTTTTTTAAGAGCTGGTAAATAGACAAGATCGAATTGTGTAACAGAATGTCAGTGCTCTAGTTAAACTGAAAATTCCTTTTCTTTTGCTATGCTACTTCAAGCACACTGAAGAGGCTTTAGGAGAGATGAGGTTTTGAAGTGAAATATGTAATAGATACAATATGAGTGTCACAAGGCAACTTTATTTAGCTTTAAAAATGTAAACTTGGATTTACAAATGTGTGGATGCAAATAAATAAGGCTGGATTGTGTCATGAATAACCAGCCTCACCTTTCACTTCAATTTTAGAAAACTGGACACATGTCAAGCATTGATTAGAGGTCATGACTTGTTGTTTTTAAACCAACCCCTTCTGCATATTAGTAATCACTCTAAAATTTATCATGGCATTTTGTGCAGACCTCTCTTCCAGTTCCAGGAAAACTTGAACTGCAACTGTGCATGTGCCACAAATAAAGTGACAGACATAACGATATACTTCTCTGAAATACCCCAAATTAAGCATTCTGCTAGTAGCCTCCTATTATAAGCTCCCAATTACATAGTAGAAGTTCTGGTATTTTCTTTATAGGAAAGGATGAAGAGAACTTTCGCTGCTGTTGCTGACAGATGAGTCTGTGATTTCTACTGTTGAGAACAATTTATACGTTTTAGGGATGGGAATGGAGAAGAGAAGCTGCTGTTTCGAAATGCTAAGGTATTTGGGGATAGCCAAGAGGCGTTTTAACAATTTGAAAACAGCAGTGAGCACAAAACCCTGAATGTTTCTAGGTGGTTTATCTCATAATGGCACTGTAGAGTTGAGCCATTTGGCCAATCCTTTCTGTACTACCCACTGCTATAGCCAAAACTGCCTCTATACTCTGTCATGCCTTCTTTCATGCCCTTGATGGCTCCTGGGGAGATCTTGCAGCCAACTTTAGATAAGATATGATGTGAAATTATTAGTTATTTTATTGTGTAATTAAAATCACTATTTAAAAAATGGTTAGGCAAATTCTTGTGCTTGCTTGAAGCCCTTTGAACTCATATAAAGGAGCCTTTAGCCATTGCAAAAAAAAAGGCTAGGGGTTCTCCTACCAGCTGCAAGTCTTTGCTTGGCACAACCATCTGTGTTCATTACTGGTCCTCCACCACATAAGCCAGCAAGGTTGCTGCATGCCTGGCGTGGGCCATGCACAGCACAGTGAATTTGGGTTACAATACAAGCTAACAGCAAAGCTGAGCAGGGCTTTACGTGCAGTGGTCATCACACGCTGGCATCATCGCCTTATGTTAGCAGTACAAGAGATTTTAGGCTGCTAACTTCCACTACTCTGCCACTCTCTCACTAAATTCTGCTCTCCCAGCTGCCCACCAGATTCTCAGTGCCAGCTTCATATCAGAACTCCGCACTCAGCTAGAGATAGCTCCATGGAGATCCTTAACCCCATATACTTCTTGTTTTGTACATGTACAAAACACTTTGCTTCTTGCCCTCTGAAATGACTGCATTTTATTCAGATACTCATGCTGAACGTTGCTTTTGTGCAGTCATCTAAAACCTACCATCACCACCACAAAGGCTTTCAGTGCAGCTGAGCTCAGGCTTTTTGGAAGTAAAGTTCCCAGACCAGTAATGAGCTCATACCTCAAAATAAAAGCATTAGAGCCCATCATACTCCTCTTGGAGCTGTAGATATCAGTGCTAAAAACAGGGACAGAGGCAAATTAGATTAGATTGTGTGCTGGACACCATTTAGATGAAATTGAGTGGGGTGTTGGAGAGATTAGAATAAATCTGTGTGATAGCAGTAAATCTCAACAGAAACTTTAGGAGTAAGATGGAAAGGGGAAAATTGCAGAGATGAAGAGTTTAGAGATTGTGTTGAAGACAAAGTTGGGTCAGCCCTACCTAGCCTGGAGACTGGGGACACATTAATTCAGAGGATGCTGGAACAAGGCTGGGGCCATCATCAAGGTTGTACAGGAAGCTACCATGCTTGCCTTGGCATCCTGTTGACCTTTCATCTGTCCCCTTGTCTTACACCTGTACTGTTGTTTCTGCACCTGGCTTTCTCCTGCTTGCCTATTGAGTGCTATTGCCTATTGGGGTTTTTCTTCTTTCCTTGTTTAGTTTTTATACTTTTCATGGAAGATCATGCCTCCTTGCTCTTCTTCAGACTCTCCAACCCATTAAATATCCTCCAAGGCACCCATAAGGGGATGCACAGAAAGAAGATCCGTCATAGGGAAGCGGGACTTCTTTCCACTAGAAACGGGACAGCAAAGCCTCCACGTGTTTGTGCACAGCCTCTGAGGTAATTTGAACAGAGTAGCGTATGCTTAAGGTGGCCTATTTAATTTAAAAATCTAAATCTTTAAGAGAACTGTAAAGGTACAGACAGGTGGCTGCTCTGGAGATGGGTGGCTCAGAGAAGTCCTCAAGAGGCATTGGGTGGTAACAAAATTTAAATGGAATATGACAATATGTGCTAATACATCAAATCAGAAGAGGAAGAGAGCTCTCACAAATAAACAAATTGAAAGCATGCAGAAGGAGCAAACCAGGCTTATGGTCCCCTTGCAAATCCCTGAGAAAGCAAAATATAAATCAGGAGCTGACAGAGGTAACTGCTGCCATGCTGATACTGAGTGTGGGGGGCAAACACTGGAATACATCTGCTCTTGAGGTGGAACCACTCCGTGGTCTGGTCTGTTTCCCTGATAGTCCCAGTGAAGAAGGGAGTGGGGAGGCAGTGGGCTGTGCAGGTGTGCTGCCCTGCTTCCATGTGCCACTAATGCCAAAAATTAACTTTATTAGCACTGAAGAGCATGACTGATACTTTGGATTTCACACATCATTAAAGCAAAAATTACATGTAATACTTGAAAGGGTATTTCTGGAGGAATTCTGTCAATAACATGCAGCCACAGCCGGCCCAAAAGCTTTTTGTATAATGTAGTTGCATTTTTACTTTATCCACTTATTCTATACAGAAGGAAATTCTTACTAAAATAGAAGGCATGGCCTATTTTTAATGAAGTTTTGTTTTGGAATGTCATACATCTAATTATTATTTTTTTGTGGGTATGACCCATATGTCAGACATCTGTCAACTTTTTAAAGTGTGCTTCAACAGTGGTGCCCAGGTAACCCAATCCCTTAAGTAATATGTCAGTTAATATATGTGAAAACACAGTATCAACTGCTTTTCTAAGCCAAAGAGGAGGGGAGGTCCTGGGTAGAAAACACCAATATGGGAAGAGGGGTCAGAGCCTGGCAAAGACACAAATAAGGAATGTGGAAGGAATATCCCCAGAAGGATGTGAAGAGGACATTTATTACAGAAGCCTGTCTTTTGGACCTGAGTTGCCTATTTACTTCAAGTAAACAAGCACTTTCATTGCTTGCACATGTACACAACCCAAGGGGATGCTCCATAGCAAAAAAAAAAAAAAAAGGGGGGGGGGGAGGGGATTGATATAATTTATACACTGAAAAACTTTTGATGCTTCTGNGGATTGATATAATTTATACACTGAAAACCTTTTCATGCTTCTGAGGTCAGGCTAGAACTGGTTGTAGCCCAGGTCTTTTTTTCTGTTCTAGAGGTAGGTGTTATGCTTACTCTTTTTCAGATACACAATCCTTCTCTGACTTGATAGATTTTTATTTCTATAGGGCTCAAAATTTCATGTCAGTCCTTTCAGTAGTCTGGGAAGAAGGTTATCTGGTGTACCTTCCTTAAACACACTGAACCCTTTGAATTCTTCTACCAGCTAAGATAGAAAATTATATTCTAAACATTTCTAGATACTTTCCTCATTATTCAAGCTGCTTTTGTTCTACATTGTTATCCTAGGTGAAACCTAAGTAAAATAATTTAGTTTGGGGACCATATAGATATTATTTTTAACCTCATTCTCTTTTCTTTGTTCGTTCTTCCCTTTTTTATTCTCGAGAACAGACGACATTTTGGTAGATAGTTTGCACTTCCTTTGGAAAAACACACTGGGTAAAACCTTGACTTTGGTTTTCCCATTGCTTGAAAATCATTAAAATGTTTGCTTTTGCTTTAATGTATTGTAAATAAGAGGTTTTCAAAACATGCTCCTTCATCACGCTTGATTTTCACTGAGCATTTTTAACAACGTGGATTTTTTTAGCAGAGTGTAATCTTTAAATTGCTGTGGAGGCTTGTGGGGTTCAAACATCTCATTTCTTTTTAATTTTTCTTTGTCTGGTATTAAGAAATCATGATAACTGAGAGCTTCTGTGAACTCAAGAAAAAACCTTTGCTTTAAGTTAGAAATAGAAGGCTGATAGGTGTGTTAGTGAAACAAATGGTGATGTTTACACAGTGTATTTATTCTTTCACTTGAATTTTTCCTTCCTGCTTCTTGTGTTTATTCTTTCCATATAGTAGCCATATTCTGATCTGAGTTGCATTTTTGGGCCTATCATGTTTGACTTTCCCATCCATAATTAATATTACTCTAATAATCTTTAGGAATTAATGTATTCCCCTTCACCACAAAATGTTCAATGTTATTTTTATGTGCTAGTACAGTTTTAGCAAGAGAGCAGTCTGTACCCAGAGCTATTTGGAGAACAGCAAGGGTCTTTCTTCTCCCCATGCTACTCTGTTCTGTTCTCTGTCCCCCACAAAAGCATAATGACCCTGGGAGGATTTTCTTCTTTTGTACTGTCCCATGCCATTTCCATTGTTAGGACAAAATGCAGCGAGAACTTAGCAAACTGCAGCTGGCAGGGGTATTTGCAGACATCTGGAGCACAGTATAAGTCTGTGTTCATCCACTGATAGGTGGTTGACTATTGCATTGCATTTTCAGTGTTTGGTTGTTTGGGGTTTTTTTAACTTTTTGCCGTTCTTACATTTTCTCCTTGCCCTGTTCTGGTCACCCATTGTATTCTCTTCCTTGTTCAAGGCCCTCATTTTTTTTTCCATTGAGCCTCCTGTAACTAACGTGTGCATAAATAAAATTATGTTTTCTGGAGAAAAGACAAGACAATAGACTTATGTAGCACAAGGAAAGGTGACAAGCAACTCAACCCTGAATCTGAGAAGTGGTTGAAATGCAACAGTAAGAATAGCAGGCCAGAAACTTTATACAGACTTTAAGATGGATGATTTCCAGATCAGACAAAAAAGTACCAGCTGAAACAGTTGCTCCTTCAGGGACTAGAGGCATCAAGTTGCACACTTCCTTGAAAAGACAGCAGCAGGAGTGGTTCCTCTGACACCTGCTCTGAACAGAGGAGTGGGCTGCTTAGGGGGGTCTTTAGAGGCAAGCTTTGAGCTGTGTGGAAGTTAAAAGCTAGAGCAGAACACAGTCCCGAGACTTCTCTCAGCAGGAGCAAGTAAATATTGCACCGTAAAAAGGATCACCTCAAGTGACAAGGGTGATGCTGTGGCCCCCAGGACCATGGTGTGAGTCTCCAGGCTTGGTGACCTTCCAGTAGGATGTAGGCTGGGCCTTGAGTAAGGAACAGCCTAGCTCATGTCTTTGGGAGAGAAGAGGTATGTGAGATAAGGATTTTGGCCAGCAGTTATTTCTGTTCTAGTTCTAATTCCAGTGAAGTTTGTATATATGATGGCCACAGTTGTAAATCTGTTATCTTTTCTTTTTTGGAGGGAAACATCGTTCCAGTGATTCTGGAACAGATCTTGGTTGTTTTAGACGTTATAA
>VZTT01070334.1:4367-26092 GCA_013400855.1 Buphagus erythrorhynchus
AACTATACTATGAAGAGTTATTAGACTAAATGACACTGTAAACCCCAAAAGCAAAATATCTAACATCACAATATGATGTTCTTAGTCCTGTCTCATACTTCATTCTTTTCAGCTCTACTGCAAATGAGAATTAGAGTCAATGGAAACTAAAAAGGTCTTTTATGCATGGAATAACATATTAACTCAGTGAGAAAATAAATACTGTTTACCTTTTTCTGTTTAAAAATGTAAATTCTTCCTGCTGCAGAAATTTGTAAAGTAAAATTGCTCAGTACTTATACATCTCTCATGCTTATCTTCTAAATCAACAGTGATAAAACAAGAATTTTGNAAAGTCTGCTGCACATTCGTATTTTGATAAGTCAAACAAAGGCGAAAATGGAAGAAATATGTTAATTGGCCCTGGCAAGCAAGACGAGCAACTGGCAATCAGAGGCTTTCGAGCCTGAGCTTCTTATTCTCCAGCCATGTCCTTAAAATGTCTCAAATTATACTAATAATGCAAGTGATTATGCTAATATAGACTCAAAAATGGGATAATGCTAGAAATGATGTATCCTTGATAAAAATGTTCCATAATCACCATGACTAATGTTTATTAAAATGCTGCCCTAGAAACTGAGGCAAAGGCCAGCTGGTTTACCTTAAGGGTTCTGTGGCATTTTTCAAATATTCTGTGTTTATCGCTTTTTCTAGCAGACCATCTAAATGAGAAAACAGTGGTAAAACACTTGGCAAAAAAAACCTTCAGATTCTGACACCTTCCTCTGGCAGAGGCAGGAAATGGTTATTCAATAGACAGCTAACATATCTTTAAGGTATGCTGAAAGTGAAATGCACATAAAGAGAATTTCAACATAAACCCAACTGATTTGTATATCAATTCCACGCTTTGCCCAGTGTTGACTAAAATAAGGGGAAGAAATTACAACAGCAGAATTAGCACAAAACTGATTGCTCCTCCTGACTAATGTGGGGGGACAGACTCAGTGGTGTGTTTTGTTGCAGGTGTCCTTCCTCTACCACTGTTTGAGTTAAGGACACAAAAAATGTCTTGTGGTGAGCAGAAGGAAGATGTTCTCCTACTGCATTTTCTTGTGGGAAATGAAGAAACTTGCTGATAGGTAGGTTCTGAATGCACTGTGGCATATATGAAAATTTTTTGTCATGTAATTCAGGCTGCTACGGAGGGTAACTTTGAAAGACTGTCAGAATGAGGTGTACTGTCAACAAGGTGCACTGTTTAAGTTTCATCCAAAAGAAATACAAAGGCATCAGCGTTTTTTGTTGTTGTTTTACTCTATGCAAAGTAATAGTGTGAGGGATCTTGTAGAACATGTAACAAATATTCAGTACAAACTACTTTTCCAGCAACTGGGTCCCAGAGCTGTATAAATATCTCCAGAAAGCAGTGCCCAAGGCTTTAAGAGTATGTGAAATGAAAAGGATACATCTGTCAGCTGGTGTGTAGCACAGGAGGCAAACTGCTGAGTGAATTGGCAAGGGAGAACAGAAGATGATAATGAAGACAGCACTAAAGTCACTGGAAGAGATGGAAGGTAACATTTGCTGGTCTTCAGTTCAGCATGGTTCAGAACGCTGGATCATTTGGAAAAGTTCATTGTTTCCTAAGGCATAAAGGTACTTTCTTCACAGAGTGTTCATCTTGGATATCTTCTACTGACACCTGTCCTGAGAGACAGAAACAGTTTTCCAAGCTAATAAACAATTCACATAGTGCTTGCCACAGTAGAGCAAGGAGCATTTGGGGTTCATATATGACTAGAGTAATAGCTGTAGGGAGCAAGAAAAAGTGAAGGAAAAATGATGTATGGCTCAGAGTTGCCATTTCTTTTTCTTGTTTATATTTTCTGTAAGTTTATTTGCTGTAATCCTAAAACAGCACTATAAGCTGACCCCAGCCTGGGGGGAAAGGGAGGTCTGCCATAATATATTTGGAAGGGAAAGCTACAAGTCAAGAAAAATACAGGCATATAAATGGATGCTTCAACCCAAACAGTTAGGCTACAATACTGAATAATTTTCACAAATATATTTGTGTGGGATGAGCCCTATTTCCAACTGTTAAGAAACCACCATTTTGAACAAATCCTTTGTATGCATAGGGACAGGATGTTTTCTACCCTGACACCTTAAAATGTTAGAGGTAATAAAATCAATGCAATGTGCAAAGCATGACACATACCAAACTGCTCCTTCCTTGCATTTGTCACTTTAATGAAGCCATAAAACTTGGGCATGCAGTGAGGATGGAGGAATCAGTGGTGTTTGGGGTTTTTTTAAATACTTGGGTGGAATGTGGCTATTTTGTCATGTGGCTGGATAGGTTTATAGGTGGAGCAGAACAGACAGATCTCCACTCTTTTAGGTTACTCAAGAGCTGGATTTTAGGATAAAATTCAGAGTGGTAAAATAAGTTTCCTTGCAATCATTAGTACCCTCTTGCTATTGTTGCTTGAAAATTTTAATATGCCTCTGATGTGTCCCAGAAATGTAAATCTGCAGGACAGCCAATTCATAATAAAACCTTGGCTCTTGAAAAAGCAAGCCTAAAAGGTCCAGTGCCATAACACTGCATTTTATTTGCATGCTGTATGGTTTCTTCTGCATTTCACCACACACTGGTTCCAAAGGAAATTAGACCATATGGTGAGCAATTTGCTCATGTGTGCAGTTTACCAACTTTGCCCCTAACAGGTGTGGATATCGCAGCAGTAATGGACTAATGGGATTTTTGTCACTCAGCTGTTTGTCTGCTGTGAAAGGGCACCCTCCCTCACTGCCATTATCCATCTCTCCATCCTCCAGACAGCTGAAGGGCTAAGTGCAGCATGTTGCCTGATGCTTGTCCATCTCTTCCATGCCACTGCTAGGTTACTTTTTGAACTGGTCGTTTCAGACAGCTGTTTGCAGCTTCCCCACTATTCTTGTCATTCCTGCCCTCAAAACCTACCAGACACAACTTCTGCAGGACCATGCTTCAGCTCTACTAACACCTCCCACCTCCACAGGTTCTGACCCTGCTTTCCAGTGGTGCAAACACCATGATTCTCCTTCCAGTGGGCTGTCAGGGCCAATGGGTCCTACCAGATCTCAGCACATTCTTGAACTTTCTTTTTGGGTGTTTAAGATCAGCAGTGGACACAGGGAGCAGAAGGCTGTACAGCAACAAAGGATCTCACTTCTCTTTGTGTGCACCTCTCTTAACTCTGGGAAGAGATCATAGCACAAAAGGTGTTCAAAGCAGCAAGAGTGCTGAGTTCACCAGTATTTTCATAGCACAGTTTTGTAGATACAAATTTCTCAAAAAATTCCCCTTTCTTCTCCCTTTACCTTGCCTTTCTAAGGTTGAAGCTCTGCCAAGCTAATGAATCCAACAAAAGCAGGAAAAGCAACATAATAATCCAACCAAGACAAAGTAGTTATAAATTATTACAGGCAGCTCCAAATTCAATCTGCTGTTGTCCTGGTGACTGACTGGGAAGCAACGATAATTTTTTTGTTTCTTCTCAGGCTGCAAGATGTCATCCACAATAGTCTGTCTCCCCTCTCCCCCTTCCCCAGCCTTCCTTGTTGTTTCCCCTTTCTCTTAACCTGTTTTCTAATGATACAGCTTTGGAGCTAAGCAATCCTTCAACTTTTAGTGCTAACTGCTACTGTATATTTTTCTTCATTGGTTGTTTCATTATTTTTTAAGAAAAGCTCAGAGGCACTGGACTCTCAGTCCTCTGAAGAGTTCCCTGATCCTTGCAGTTCTTGCATTTCCTTTTTTACATGCTGTCATGCAGTCCTGTGTGACGTAAACTCAGCCCAGGAGCCAGTACACCACTTTGTCACCCTGCTGCTTTGTGCTCCTTTAACTCCTTTCTGCCAGGCACACCAGTATTTCTACTGCCCATCTCTGACTAGGAGCAAACAAATAATGAAGCTGTCCTCATCTCAGAAAATAAAGCAGTCTTTTACCTGGACACATGATAGCAAAGGGGCTCAGGACTCCATTTCACCTTGGCTTCTCCATTTCACTGCTTCTTTGCTCTCTTTTTCATTTTCACTCATCCTGGGCAAAGGAGAAATCTTCTAATACATTTTTTTTTAGAATCCAAAATTGTTTTTGTGACTTTCCTTCTCTGCTATCTAAGATTTTTTTAAATTTTCATGTTTCCTGTAGAACACAAAGAAGTGAGGAAGTTTGTATGTTTTTCAGTTGTAAGAGCAATGATGGGCACTAATATATCACATCTTTACTTAAACTACGCCAGTACTCTGTCCTCCATCAAGAGGGAGTATAAAAATTTGCCTATATAAAGCCAATATCAAGTATGAAAAATTGCAGATAGAGAATGTGTGCACATTTGATGCCACAACATGTTAGAGTAAGGTGTTTATAAAAGCAAATAGAGATACGTAATTCCTATCAACCTACTTAGCTGCCTTTGTTTCCTTTAAAAATTTCCTCATTCAAAAGTGAAAGCACTATCATTAACACACACTACATTTAGGAATTAGCTGGAGTAGTGGTGTAGCACTCCTGTAAAGCAACATTTCTAAAATTTGACACAAAGAAGGTACAATGTTCTTCACAAAAGAGGGCTGGGGTGGGGAGATGTTTGTTTCAAATTGTCCATTGCAATAGGATTTCAGTGCCATGTGTTAAGACAAAAAAAAAAAAAATTACTGTTCCTATTGCTAATCAGAGATTATAACAGAGGTGGGTGGTTTTACCCTCAGTTATACAAGTGTCTCTTATCTATTTTTTCTTTAATTTACTAAACAGGAATATGAGAGTAAATTTCTTGGAAGTTCACAGTTGGGATTTTAAAATTTCTGATTCCGAAAATTAGTTGCACAGTTATAGGTGATTACTCATGTTAAACAAAACGAAATTGTGAAGATGGCTAGAATTCAATTCAGCAGTAAATATTTGTAATACACCTATATAAGGAATAAATTCTTCTTTAAAATTCTCCTGAAATATGTGTTTGCCTGAACACATACCAAATTTACATCTGAGATCAGAGAAAGACCCAAGAAAGTTATGCCAGTCATATTCTTGGCAGCTATCAATAGAGTAATGATGTCAAATATGGTATAAATTTCCTATTAGCACATTGTACATTCTGCTCCTCTTGCCTCACCCACGGCCATGCAAACAGGAGTGGGTGGAGGCTGGTGACAGCTTGGTCCCCAGACAAGACCAACAGGTGGCTCTTAAACACCCAACAGCATTGAATGTGTCAGAGACCCCACAACAGAGGGGTAATCTCCACCAGGAAGAAATAAATGCAGAGGAGAGGACTCCTTCAGCTAGTATAACACAGCAAGGTGTCAGAGAACAGCAGGAATAATCCCATGTGGCCTTGGTGACCACAGCATGAAACACATCTGTGAGCAGAGGATCCAAAAAGAGCCTGGCAAAATGACAAAGAAGGGAAAGAAGCCAAGGAGCTGCATCCAAGAAAGATGGCAAAAAGCTAGGTGGAGAATCAAGAAGACATTTGCTGTCATGATGTCAACAATTAATGGCACACTCTGCTAATAGCTTTTTGCTCAGCAGCAGTGAGTTTTAAAATGGTTTTGAGAATTCCCATCTACCTTCCTTTCCTACTGCTATGTTTTCCACACCATATCCTTATTTTTCTAGGCACTGTTGCTTCTTGCATCCTGAATAGAGGAATTGCTCCCACTTGAAAACTTAACCAGCACAAATGACAGTGAAAAGAAGGGCTGTTGTGGAAAGAAATAAATGAAGAGGTGACGATTGCTCAAGACAGCACTACTGGAATGTGAACTTTGCCATTCTTTCCTGTGTGCCTTCACAGTTACACTTCTTTCCCCAATATTGCTATACTCTGCTCTAATCCCCTGCAAAGCTGAAACAGAAGGGTATAATCAAATGACCCACCCCTCCTGCCTGCCCAGGACCCCGTGCCCTCAGGTGAGGGCAGGCTGGGCTCCTCAGGGAGCCCAGAGAGACAGACACCCACCATTCAGGCATCTGAGACTGGCTCTGCTGGTTGCTTCCCCTCAGTCAGAAATCTGATTCGAAAGGACAAGCTAGGAAAGTCGATGGAATAGCCTGACATTCCCCTCTGCACAGACACACTGCTTCAAAAGCAGAGATGAAAGGCAGCCTCACCTTCCTGCTTCCCTCCCCAGGGGCACCTAACCAAGGGGTTGGTTGTTAATATACTCTTTGGGAAACCGGGGTGCTTAAAAACATACATTAAAAATGAAATGGCCTGAATCACATTTTGGAAAGTGCCCTCTACAACTGATATAGATTGGTGTGCATCAAGAGCACTTTCAAATAGAAAGCAGTAGCTGTTCCTGGCTTTAGGATTGCAGGTGGGCCAGATGCCATAACTGGATGCCTACAAAAAGAGATGCTGGAAGCTGAAAAGCAAGCGGAGTTGTTCCAGAGAAATAACATTGAGAAAGTTGAGAAAGACCACAGAATCCACGAAGTTCACCCCTATCACCCAGTGCANTAGTATACAGACACTACTGCTAATAATAATAGCTATTAAAAGGAGAGAGAGGAAGAAAACCCCAAAAAAGTGATGCACAATACAACTGCNGAGGAATTGCTCCCACTTGAAAACTTAACCAGCATAAATGACAGTGAAAAGAAGGGCTGTTGTGGAAAGAAATAAATGAAGAGGTGACGATTGCTCAAGACAGCACTACTGGAATGTGAACTTTGCCATTCTTTCCTGTGTGCCTTCACAGTTACACTTCTTTCCCCAATATTGCTATACTCTGCTCTAATCCCCTGCAAAGCTGAAACAGAAGGGTATAATCAAATGACCCACCCCTCCTGCCTGCCCAGGACCCCGTGCCCTCAGGTGAGGGCAGGCTGGGCTCCTCAGGGAGCCCAGAGAGACAGACACCCACCATTCAGGCATCTGAGACTGGCTCTGCTGGTTGCTTCCCCTCAGTCAGAAATCTGATTCGAAAGGACAAGCTGGGAAAGTCGATGGAATAGCCTGACATTCCCCTCTGCACAGACACACTGCTTCAAAAGCAGAGATGAAAGGCAGCCTCACCTTCCTGCTTCCCTCCCCAGGGGCACCTAACCAAGGGGATGGTTGTTAATATACTCTTTGGGAAACCGGGGTGCTTAAAAACATACATTAAAAATGAAATGGCCTGAATCACATTTTGGAAAGTGCCCTCTACAGCTGATATAGATTGGTGTGCATCAAGAGCACTTTCAAATAGAAAGCAGTAGCTGCTGCTGGCTTTAGGATTGCAGGTGGGCCAGATGCCATAACTGGATGCCTACAAAAAGAGATGCTGGAAGCTGAAAAGCAAGCGGAGTTGTTCCAGAGAAATAACATTGAGAAAGTTGAGAAAGACCACAGAATCCACGAAGTTCACCCCTATCACCCAGTGCACATCATGGTTTAACCCCAGCTGGCANGCGATGTCCAGCCCAGCCTTGAAAAGTGATCAGTCCATCTTCCCAAATTTATATACTGGGCATGGGATTTCATGGTGTGGCATATCCTTTGGCCAGTTCAGGGCAGCAGCCCTGGCCATGCTCCCTCATGGCTTCTTGTGCACCTGCTTGCTGGCCGAACATGGGAAACCAAGAAGTCTATGGCTTAGAGTAAGCTCTGTTTAGCCACAAGTAAAGCATCAGCCTGTAATCCACATTATTCTTATACAAAGCCCAAAAGACAGCATTGTACCAGATACTAGGAAGAAAATTAACTCTGTCCCACCTGAAATGAAACCAGGACAGCCCCATCACAGCTGGACATGTGCTCTATTAACCACTAGCAGTTCGTCATTGCACGAAGTCCACCAAAGTCCCATTTTAAGCACCCTTCATTCATTGTTTGCCCTCAATTCTCAGTTATATCTATATATGTTTTCAAGTTTTTCCAAAAATCCAAGCTGGATGCAGCCCTTCTGAGAGGTACTCAGATAAACCCTGTGTCCATTCTATCATAGGAGCTGTCCTGAGCCCTGACCTGGTGCATAGGTCAGTTATAGGATGGGCTGTCTGTGGGTCACACTTCCAGATAGTCCTTCAGGGCAGATGTAGGTTTACCACCTACACCTACATAGAAGGGAAATGCCATTTAACATACAAATTTTGTCCATGGATTTAACAGGAATAGATCTGCTCTTTGTAGTAAGTACTCCTGCACTGATTAGTTCAGATACGTGCACACATACGTATTTACATGCACACATACGTATTTACATGCATGTGTGTATGCAAATATACATTTATGCTGATGCCTTGAGATCACACATTTTATATTATAACAATTTCTTGTGTATAATGTCTTTTCTAAACAGATGGTTGCACAGAAGAACACAAATTTTGTTGGGTAAGTACTAGACCTGTCAGTTGACACACCGATATTTTTTATTATACATTCTTCTTATCTTACCGTAGGTTTGAATTGCAAACAAAAGCTAACATCAACCTGTTTGAGCATACCCTAAGTGGGAATGATTTAAGGCTACTTAGGAGAAAGATCACTCATTTTTTGTTGCGCCCTCACATTATTTGCAAGTTAATGCACTAGGCAGACCTTAGGCAGCCTTAATTTAGTTTGGTCTCTTAGCTCTTGAATCCCTCATCTGTACACTGCCATTCAGCACAGCAGGAGTGTCAGGTTCTCAGACCAGAACAACTCCAGTCCCTCTAATTATTGAGTGAACTTTGTCTTCAGCTTTCACTGAGGTAATGGAGCCCACAGGGAGCAATGATCAGGTCTGAAGTATAATGAAGGTCATTCTCATCAAGGTATTTATTTCTTTAAATTAATAAGAATGCAGAAAAGCACCTATCCTGAGCTATTAAGACACTTGTGTTGTATAAGCTACAGGCCAGCTATAGATGAAACTGTTTTGCATGAAGAAACACTAAGAACTTCTGAAATGGAAAATAAAGAAATCTACATCATCTGCACTTCACGTTACTCATAAGACTCTCCAGAGTCTCATTTTACCACTAGTGTATCCCTGCTGAGGTGACGCAGCAGCCTGTGGAGTGGGATAGCTGCTTAGAGTTTCCCAGATTTCCCAGGTACAAGTATAGAGAAGCAGCCAGAGAAGTTCGAAAGACAAACATAGGATAAAAAGAAAATCTTTGTGAATCACATTTACTCTAGCTTAGTCAGCTGGGGAAGATAAATCAGCTGTACAAAACCTGGCTGCATTTGTTGTCTAGACAAAGTTAAGCTGGATGAAAAGGTAGATCCTTTATTCTTTTAGAGAAGGGATGTGTTTGTGGCAGATACTGCTGAGATAACCCCGAGGGATGAAATCTCCCCTTTGCTCAGAGTGCAGGGAGCATACATGGAGTAAGTGGGATTATTGAGACTCCCGAGCTATGGGGGGCCTCTACAGTCATAAACTCAAGGCTGTGGACAGTTAATCACAAAATCTAACAGGAATATGAGGGTAGGAATAAGATTTTTTTTTTTTAAGAGTTGGGGAGCAATGATAGAGAATGTTATTTTTCAGATAGTCAGGGTCAAGAAGCAGGTGCATGGTTAGTGGTGTTAAAGACTGATTCAACTTTACCTTTCAAAAGCCTTCAAAAAACATCAGAACACAATGCCAGTTAGGGCTGCAAATCCAAGCACTGCTTTGGGGGCTATTGCAACTGATACCAAGGTGACTTTGTGTTAAGTCAATATGCTTTAGCAGACTCCTCTAATGAAAACAAACAAACAAGCCAACAAACCAGCCGCTAAAAATCACCGCAAGTAAAATGTCATTCCAAGGAAGTCGAAAGGATCTTTGTGAATGAAGTTTTCTTTCACAGTATTAAAGACATATCATGCCTCTAAGGTCTGAATGGGGCACATGGCAATGAAGTTGATCCTGTTTTCTTTTGTTTTGGATTTTCAGAGCTCTACTTGGTTACTCTTTCCTCTTACACAGAATAAATGAGGACAAGAAAGACCTTTGTGTTTCCTAAGTAATTGTAAGATAGACAAAAAAAACATGGCATGTAATTTCTTTCAGCTCTTAAAGGCTCCTAAGTAAAGTACATCTTCCCCATTGAAGGATTCACAGCAGCACTGAAAGACCTCTGTGAAGCACCCAGCTTTCTTCCAGAGAGGGTATCTCATGGTATGTGTCCATTCCCGCATCTTTGATTTAATTAGGTATTATTCAGAGCATGCTGAATCTCCAAATTTTACTCTAGTATTCACATATCAAGCTACCAAATCTTACAATAACTTAAAATCTGCCTTTTCCTTTTTTTTATTATTTTTTTTATTTAATTTTTTTGTTACAAGGGGATTTAAAGCTGATTTGGGGTTTGGTTTTGGTTTTGGTGGTCTCTTTAACTGTCTGCTTGTTTGATTCCTAACCACAGTCTTGCTAACAGGACTTTTGGACAGGCTGACCTTCATGTCTGGATGAATTCATAATTGCATCCTATGCTGATCCTCCAGACAACGCATCCTGACCGTGTCATGCAAGCTGGGAATGTTTTCTTCTTGTCTCCTAGCCCCTTCCTCACAAACAGAATCTTCTTCTCAACAGAAGTACATCCAAGATTTTCTTCAAAATAAAACACAATTTCAAATTCATTTTTCTGCCTGGGATTTTGAGATAATTCTTTTCCTCTGTTACTCAGAAAGTTCTGAAGATTCCTTGTTTTACTGATATAAATATAGGTGGATTTTTTTATCTCTTTTTTCTTTTTTTGTAAAGCTCTTCTATTTTGTTTCCTTCTAGTGTCTCTGTTAACTATTTAGGATATTCCTTTGTATCCTTTTTGAAATGTGACAAGCATTGTTCTATCTTCACAGTTCAGAACTGAAAGTAAAATTTCAGTATTCTATTTTGCCACACGTCTGTCACTCATAGAATGTAATGTAGCTGAGATGAAAATAAATGCAACTCTCTTGAAAAACTGAACACCCTCCAGTCCTACTAATTTCAAGGGAACTGTAACCTATTAACAGCTCTGAAGACTAGTCTTGTTCATGCAGTCCTTTGCTCCCCTGCAAAGCACATAGTGAATGCCACCACAATGGCACACACTGAGTGGCATGTGCTTCAGTTAGGGTGGGTTTAAACTGTCCCTTTGAATTTACTTAGCAAAGTCCTGTTCATAATGTTCTTTTTGCCCAAATTTCAATTACTACTTCCTGAAGTTCTTACTATGTGTAAAGAAGGGAGGACTTTGCTCAGGTTTGTGAAATGGACAACTGAACTATGATTTCTGCAGGTCCAAAATATTGTTTTGTAACCATGGCAAGGCTAAAAAACATCTTTAAATCGATTTTTAAAACAAGCTATTCTACTGAATGTTGATACACTGAATATTTTTTAATATAATTTCATGAAGCTCTTTTTTCTATTGCATTTTAAGATTCATAACTGACTCTTCAGATGGTTTAAATGCACATTTCTGTCAGCTCTAAAGAGACTTCACTACATTGCACTAATTGAAGTTCTGATAATTTAAATGTATAGCATTAAAAAGGGAATACATACCTTTTATGTTCTTTTTTTCTGTGCTATCAACACTTCCTATTAAATATCCACACAGTCTTCTTTCTACTACAAAAGATGCACACATCAAAACCAACCAACCAACTCAGTGAAGAGTTTTATTTGTCACAGTATCTTTATGCATTTGGACAGAAGGGAACTTATTAATACAATATAATTCTACACTGGAAAAAATCAGACTTGAAGCTATCTAGTTTTTCAGAAGAAATAATGGGAGTGTTAGAGTCAAGATAGCATAAGCAACTGTCATCCTTTGACCAAGCTTTGAACTTATGCCTGCTCTAAGATGTTCCACCTTGGCTACTACCAGTGGAACAAGATAAAAGAATATCTTTTCAAACAAAAATGAATGTTTGCAAAATGTATCATTGGATTGAAATACTCAGCAAAACTTCTGACCTTCAGTCCTGCTGAATTCAAAACACAAAGGCAGCTTTGAAATGCTGCAAATTGGGCCTAGCTGACATTTAAACATCAATTCTGAATGTGTCCACACCAAAATATCGATGCATCAGAACTGCAGCTATTGATTCTTTTCAACATGTTTAAGCCATCTGTTTTCCTTCACTTAGTTTCACTTCTGTCAGTTCTTACAATGAATAGACTTTGGTTGGGGATTCACATGCAAAGAAACCTCGTTTGAAATAAAAATGGACCAAATAATAGTGTTTCTCTGAAACTGTTGCACAGCCCTTGTACGACCACGCTGTTAGCTCTGCTCACCCAGCCCTGCCCACAGGAATGTTCTATGAAACAGCTGTTGCCTCTGAAACTCTTGCATGGAAAACCCTTGCCCTGAAAAACAGCTAGAGTCCAACCCATAAATTGCAGGGATCCTGGGATTCCTGCTTTTTTTGTTTTCTAAATGTTTGGAGTAAATCAGTGCATGGTTTAGCCTGGGCTTTTGTCTTCAGAAGTCCTCAAGCCATCATTTTGGACAGACCACTCTTCTTCACTCCTCTGCCAAGTCAAGCAGGATACCTTAAAGCACCTTGGCCCATCTTCATGGGTGATCATAAGGGAAAGGGAAACTCTCCTGGACAGAAACATCTACAAAATTCATCAAAATGTCCTTCTTGCCCTCACTCAGGTATTTCATCCCTCCCTTCCTTCTCTTCAGATCTTGGCCTCTCTCTCCCATGAAAAAGGATTTCAATGCTGAGGACAGAGGCTGTCAGAAATAAACTCAGGATTCACCTTGAATGAACTCTGAATTAGGCAAGAGCTCAGGACCAAGTCAAATCCAAATTCACATGGTTGGCTATATTTTTCTCTCATTCAGGATTAGTGCATAATTCCTTCTGGAGTTTTTAAGCATTCTGGGAGGATCTCTGAAAAGGAAAGCAGAAAAGCAGGAGGGCAGTAAGATAGGCACCTTATGATGTAAGTCTGAAACAGACAATGAAAGTGGTGATGGGCTGGAGGAGTACTGCAGGTACTATTATTTTTCTGCCAGTACCAGCAGGTGGGGTGCTGTAAGGGAATGTTTATTTGGCCAGGCATTTCTGAAATGCATTTTGATTATTAGTGCTAAATTAAGCCTTTAATTGCTGTTTGTTCTTTTGGCTTTCTTGTTGTTGTTGTTGTTGTTGGGTTTGGCCTTTTTTGAGGGAGGATTTATAATTTAATCTGGCTTTTTTATCTCTGAATGCTGGCAACCTGTCTGGCCATATGGCATTGGAGAACAGTTCTGTTTGGCTCCCATTGTGTCCTACCACTTTGCAATCAGATATACCCAGGTGTTCTGAAAAGATGGAGGCAGATCATTGTCCCCATTTTATGAATGAGGAAACTGAGAAAGGTCACAGGGTTTGCTTGGTCCTTCTTGGGACACAGTTCCTAGAACAGAGCAGCCGACCCCTTGGCACACTCCTCACTGGAACAGCACTGTGGCCTGGGATGGCAGCATGAATGGCACAGGTGTGGGGGAGCCAAAGGTAGGCACAAGCTGTTCAGTTTAGATTATCATCAGGTTTTAAGTGCATCCTCCACTTTGCATTTGAAAAACTAACTGATTGTGCTATTATGTTTTTCCTCACTTCCAGATGCATCCAGCTGCATTTCTGCTCACACCAGAGAGTAAGGAACACAATCTCCACAAATCCTAAGTGTTGGTACTTGTCACATAAAGGAAAAATACACTGACTGATTTTTTGTTTGTTTGGTTGGTTGGTTTTTGTTTAACTACTTTAATTGAAACAGATACAAAAAAAAAAAAAAAAAAAAAAAGNAAAAAAAAAAAAGAAAGGTCTACAGAAACTTTCAGGTAAATTAAATTAGGTAGAAAAACAACAAAAAGAAAAAAATGAATCCTACTTTTAAATCTGTGAGAACTGGGATGTAAAGAGATGTTTGAAGCCAAAAGAGAACCTGATGAGTAGGTTTCACTACCTGATCTCTATCTCCATTTTTAATGTATTGTCCTAAGCCACTTCATCTGAAAAATGATTCAAAGTATAAACACATCCCCAGATTTTGCTGTTATGGCCCAGTATATTTAGTCAAAGAAATTGGGTCAGTGTACTTTTTATTTTCTTTCCATTCTACTAACTCAACAGGATACTGGCCACATTCCAAGCATGCTGTGTCCCATTCCAGATTTCATAGGCACTGAAAAATATAATACCAATGAAAAAATGGACTGTGGATGGCTCAGCTGACACAGCCACAGGCAGGAAATGGCTGGTTGTTGCAGCACATTATCCACAAAGCAAGGCAGACTGTAGGTTTTGTTATTTTGCATTTCATCCTGCCAACCATGTCTATTGGTTGTCGCAGTCAGAGCTGCTGCTGCTGCTGCTACTGCTGCTGCAGGGTAGAAAGCAAAAAATAAAATAACAAAGATGGAACCAGCTTCTGCTGGTGCTATGAATACTCACAGTGGAGCAGTAGAGGTATAACCTGTTATTGGCTTGATTAAGTAATTGGTCTCCAATGCTTATTTTATTGTACCTTGTTAGAGGACTGGGTGATAGTGATTAAAACTGGTCACTGGGAGATGTGAAAGTTTTGTGAAATAAAATGGCTTGTGAAAGGGACATTATGGAAGTCTTTTTGATGCACAGTGGAGAGGCAAAGGAGCTATAGCTATACACATGTGTGTGTGTATATACATATATATATATATGAGAGAATATAGGTATGCATGCACATTATGCATGTATATTCATATACATATGTGGGCCTAAAATCTCCTGAAACCTAAAAGCATTTTCCAAATATTATCTTCTCTCCTTAGTCATCTTAGTATGATTATATAACTAAGCAATTTCACTATAGAGGAGGAAGCATTGTACACCTACTCTTGGCATAATGATAATATACAGGAGGGTGTTGAAAAAAAATTTTAACAACTAATTAGCTTCACAATATCACTCCTGAATAAAAACAAAGGTGTCTTTTCATTTCTAATCCCTTAGAATTTTTTATGTGTGAAAGGAACAGCTATTTAAAATCTTCCCTTGTTTCTCAATTGTTGGGATTTTTTGGCGTTTGTATTTTTGGTGCATATTTTTGTCAGCCTGGACAAAGAAGACAGAGAAGTTGACAGTCTAAAGAGTGTGTGTGAGTGTATGTTTGTATATTTACATGTGTAGGTGGGGTGAAGGAGTAGATAAAAACAATGGGAATATTTTAAACACATTGGACATTTAATTAGGAAGGATTCAAAGAAGTTCAGATGCTGCAGAGAGCCTCATAAAATTCAGTTGCTCAGATTGCCACAGCATCCTCCAAGGGTCCCATTTAAACCATGGAGAGAGCACCCAATAGAGCTGGAACAACAGTGATACTCAGTTTATGCACAACATTACACACCAAGACACAGGCTGTAACCTTCTGTAGAATCACAGTGTCTCCAGCTATTGCTTGAATTAGTTGAATGACTGATCTGCCCTCAGTAAGTGCAGAGCAACTTCATGTTCAGTGAAGCAGCAAACGACCCAGGGATTTTCCTAGCACTCCTATCAAAAGGTAAGTAACGCCATTATTCGAGTAAAACTGAGGCACTGTGAAATCCCAAAGTAAATCACAGACACAAGTGGGAATTAAAGCTGGACTCCCAGTTCCCAGGCTTGTGCAATAACCAGTAGAAAACTCATCTCCTTTTAGTCAGTGGGGAAAAACAGCTGAATTCCCATGGGGGAGCTGGGAATTACTCAGTATAATCCTACAATTAAAAGCCAATATTTTTGCTAAGATAAATCCTATTGTAATACATGCAATCTGCAAGAAAGAACCCACACTGAAATAAGGAAGCCAAACCAACCTGGTCCATTGTTAATGAACTAAGATTGTTAATGATTTATTCACACTTATCAGACTGGTGTGAGACAGCAACCGTGTTCTGGGAAAGCTTGTTATGGACAATCTCACAATCATTAACAGGGATACACCTCCAGCCTCCCACAAGAGAAGCACTACCTTATCAGAGTTAAAATGGATTTAAAATAATTGTGAGCTATAGCCCATGAACTCTGCCAGGAAATATATAACCTCTTTTTGGGATTCATTTTCCTGATTCTTGTTTATTCTTTTCTTCTGGAGTAAACAAATATTCTGCATAACCAAACATGTATCCAGTATGCACTGCCTGAAGTCAGGATGTTTTTGGCAGAATTTGGAATACAACCCTAATCCCCAAGTCCCGGCACTCTTTCATCAGTGAAGAATTGCAATCAGGGCCTTGTAGCAGCAATCAAACAGAAGTGATTGTCATGAGAACAGAGCACATGGAGAAATAGGAGAAAATTGTATGGGACTTAAAACAAGTAAGAGATAAAGAGGTGCTATTGAATAAAACCAGTAGCAAGAATTCCTGACCTATTTATGACAATTTGATTAAGAAGGTGAGAGGTAACTATCAAAGTGGGGAGATGATAGCTAACAATGGATTATGGGAGGGTAAGCATTGACACTGCGTGACTCTGCAGTGGAGTACACTCGGTGGAACTTTATCTGTTCTAAAGAGCAGAAGCTTTTTTCCCAGGTTTGTGGGTTTTTTAATTTTTTTTTTTTTCATTTGCTTGGGTTATTTTTTTTCCCCTTTTTCCCGTTGGACCTGTCAAAAGAATGATTCTGCTACCTTATAAAACCAGTGACATTTGGAAGCAAACCAGGCACCCAAAGAGACAGGTTTGGTGCTTTTAGCTCAGCACCCTCAGCATGAAGGTCACAGCCCGCAGCATCACCCAGGAAGAGAAGGTGACACACAAGGTCTGGGCCACTCAGTCACCTGGCTCAGAGCCTGCATGCAGCTGAACTGGCATTCACCCCTTTCCAGGGCTCCCTCCACAAGCCCAACGTCGAGGTCAATTAGAGGGCAGTGCTGGAAGTAACACTCACGAGTCAAGGGCTGTGCAATGACTAACCTCGAAATTAATCAGGTTTTCCTGAGTTACTAGACATTTTAGCCTGATGCAGACAGTAATTCTTAGGAAAGAAAAGAAGGAACTGGTTGGCCTGCCCAAGCCGGATAGTTTGCAAGTAATTTCACTTGAGTTTTGCACCAGCATCATAAGAGAGCTTCCTCCATTCACTTGTATAGAAAACAAGCATGGTGCAATGTTATCCAGGAGAAACAAAGCTGCTTAAGTCGAGAAGCCATGAGTAAAAATTCAGGTTGCAAATTAACTGAGTGCCTTATATTACATGCTGAAATCAGTTGTCTGTAAAGAAATCAGGGCAGTCCTTCACAAGTGTGACCTGAATTTTATTTCTTAGCTTCAATATGCCACAAACCACTTCCCTTCCAAATAGAGTACATACTTTAAAAATCACACTTAATTTTGCATGTTCACAAAATCAGAAAAGGAATTACTAAAGTTCGACATGTTCAAAAGAAGTAACTCTTCACAGTCTGTCAATTACAGCTATAACAAGGAACTTCCAAAAATAGTTATTTGGAGGTGATAGTATTTCTGTGGTGAGAAAAGTGATTTCCAGTGCAGCTTTTGCTTTTTGCAAGAAAGTAAAATATTCCCTGGGAACATAGATTTCTCCTCCTTTTTGGATTTGATGAGTTTTTGTACAAAGGCATTTATCACAAAATGTTCCTGGATCACGAAAATTTCAGCAACAGTCACAATTTGTTTTCAGTTGCCAGTAGATCATGGAAATTACAGGACAGCTCTTTGGTGCATTTTTGAGTTACAGAATAGGTTGCAGGGAATCAGACACATGATTTAACATATGTTAGATCCTGCAGACAGATTTGAGCTTAGCAGTAAGCATGTGGCTAGTCTAATTTAGAGGAATTATAAAATTAGGCAGGACTATTTCTAGGATTGGGTAAGTCATTCATTTTTAGACTCACAGCATTTGAAGAATCTGATCACTTCTTTATTTCTGAAGGATAATTCCCTTCCTTTTGTGGCATTAACTAGCTTACACCAATCAGTTCCTCAGTGTCAAAGATAAGTGTCTGCTCAGGACAGCAGCCTGGGCTCCTTAATTCCTCTAAGTAATGTCATAGCAGCAGATGCATTGCCAGTGGTGAGACACAGGTTATTTGTAAAGCACAGATCTGTGTTTTACACTGTGTCCCCTGCCACACCTGACCAGACACCTCACCTTGGTAGCACTGTCTCTGACAGAAAACAACTCTCTTATGCTGCTGTGGCAAATAGGAGTAGCTTCTGCATTAAGCCATTGCCCCCTAATAGGCATCTAAACAATCAAGTGGGTTTTACTTATCCCTTGTAGCATCTTTGCTGCCTGGGTATTTTCCCTGACAAACCTTTTGCTGGCTTCAAAGGGATTGGTATTTTTTTCTACATATTTAGAGTCATGTATTGCATATGCACTGTGTTTATCTAAGAAGCACAGGGAAGGGTGGCATGGCATAAATCTGCTGATACTTCATGGATAACCTTGGATTAACCTTGGATGATTTTCCATTTTATAGGATTTTACAGGCTGAAATTGACAAACAAAGACATGATTTTAATAAAAAATGTTATTAAATATTTTTTCCCTTTTTGTTCATAGAATATGCACTGAAAATAGAAACAGAACACTTTACCTTAACCTTTTACAAACCTGTACCACAACAGAATAAAAAGGCTGCATCACATGTGGAATTTGGCTTTCGTTTATAAAATAGAGTTTAACAGTGGAAAAAAATCTGCACAGTGTAGCATTTTTGCCAGCAAGATATTTTATCACCTTCTCTTGAAGCTCACAATAGAGAAATGACAAGGTGAAAGGGCAAATGATAGCCATCTTTACCACAGAATTCTTCAATTATGCTTTATCTTTCATGGTTTCTTGTAAAAGAGAAGTATCAAAAAGTACCATACACATTGTAAGCCTACTGTGGACTACAGTAAAATGACTGCTACCTTAAATGCAAGTGTTAACAAGTGTAATTTACTATACTTTGCAGAAAAATCTGTGCCTTTCTGATTTTTTTTCCCCCAGTTTAAGCTGTTTTTTCCTTAGAGGCATCAGGAATAAGTTGTTGCTAGTATATGAAAAGAAATTATTTTGTTGCTGAGCTCAAGTTCTATTTCACATTGCTACAAGTATTGCCCACTCTTTCTGAATCATAAAGCACGACAACCCCAATTTCCTAGCATGAAGTTTCTCCATGAATAAGGTTTAATTGCCAATGAGTGGTCCATAACTTTTACTCATCAAACACTTTTCATCAATTACTGATTCATGGAACAAACATTGTCTAAGCTTTTAGTCTAACTTACATTTCAAAATTGCTTCAGGAAAGTTAAAAATGTCACAAGTTAATCTATAATAAACCCACAGCTTTGTATGTGACAAGGCATGACAACTCATTGCTGTAAAATAAACTCTAACTAGCATGCTCAAAAAACATGCCTGCTAAAAGAACATTATATTTTCACCACATGCTTATACTGGTTCTATACCATTGCATTTTTTTTTTTTTTTTTTTTTTTTTTTTTTTTTTTTTTTTTCAGTTAAGTTTGCTTTTGTTGTCGTGTTTTGTCCTACTTTGTTTTGTGTTGCGGGTTGCTAGGACCTGGATAAGACCCAGGACGACTTACTGNTACTCCCTACACAAAAACTTGCCACAACAATGAAGAAAGAAGAGACACAGGCAGGGGAAAAAGTGGTAAAGTGCACTCCCCTAACAGAAATATCTGTCTAATCCAGACTGCATGATTACCTGATAAAGAAAATATTTGCAAACATACAGGTACAAGCTTCTCAGGTTTTTCAAAATGTCAGAAGTAGACACTGGGTCTTCAGCATTAAGTAATAATGCATTAAAGTACAGTTATTACATTTAACACAAGTAGTGCTGATATGTCTGCTGATATTTCTAGTCAAAAATTTATTTTTTTCCTTGTGAAGTCTAATAATTTTGACATGAAGGGATTGATCTAAATATAGCTTCTGTAATTCAATAATGTTCATGTTTAGAAATTAAGTTTCCCATTGGGTTTGCTAGACTGATGAAATACAAACTTAAAGTAAATGGAGCCATGCCACTTTTGGCATGTAGGGTTTTCTCCCTACACTCACACCGAAAAACCCCACAGCAAAACTGATTTGTTGGGGGATTTTTTCGTTCCCCTCAACTGGGATGGGACTGGCAAGCCATAAGGTTCTATAAAAATGCCATGGAAAGGAACAAGGATAATGAATCCTTAATTTCCTAAGAACAACAGGTTTTTCAATATCCATCTGGGGAAATTTGAATCTGAGGTTTTAGTGCTCAACAAACAGATGAATCACCTAAGGACACGTGACAATCAGTTTATCAGCTGGACTGAAAAGCCGAATATTCAACCAGGGCAGACACACATGGTTAAATAACTCTGCTCCTGTACGAACACGGGGCCCTGTTATATGCCATGATCTGAGGTTATATAAACACAGACATGCTCGAGCATTTGTTAGGGCTTTTTCATTTTTTATAGCATTACTGGAACCTTCCCGAGAGTGCGGAAACAGCATTTGTTGGAGAACAAGCCTCATTAAAATAAATGACAGTGTTGCTGCTTCCTCAGATAACTTTGCTCCTGTCTCAGCAAAGGTAGACTGGTTCTATTACTGGGAACCACTCTCTATTGCCAATTCTGTGGTAGAGGAACGGCATTCTAAATTTAAAAATCCTTTGCTATTGATCCATGTTTATCACATACTACTACACTGGCTTGCATTAAACAGGAGAGATACATTTTCAGCCCTATGAAGGGAATTAAATGCCCAATTCTTATCATTGTTAATAGTTGTGTGCCCAATGCCCAGTGTGCCTGCCTGCAAACATACTCCCTTAATTGCCTAATGTGCAGTCTTGAGAGAAGCAGATTATTCAGCTTTATGTTTCTGCATTTGCAAATATACCAAGGAACTGGTGGCAGTGGCACAAAGAACAGATTTATCAATTTGTTTATTTTCAAAACAGGACAGCACAGGGTCTTTGTTCTAGCAACTCTTGGCTACAGAGCTGTGAAATTCTAAAAAAAAAAAAAAAAAGGAAAAAAAGAAAAAAAAAAGAAGCATTTTAACATATGGATTTCTACAGTGTGGGAAGGCTTTGCTTTGCATTCAGGACTCTTTCCAATTAAACTGAATGTTAGCTCACCCCATTTAAAATGCATATAAATTGTGCTTACGGGTTTCCAGTTATGCCTACCTTCCTTCTGAAAGATACCATGAAGAGTGTGAGCAGAAATGCAGAAATGTTTTAACCCTGAAGTTTACAGCTGAGGTTTTGTTACTGTCTTTTTTTCCCTCTGGATGGAAAAATATAGATACCTAAAGATTGTATTTAACACTGTTTTTTGAAGAAATTGAGGGAGTTGGACAGTGAAAAACATATATCCTGAACAATTATTGTTATTCTGCATTACACTAGTGTTGAAACAATTTTGGCTATGTTGAGTAGTCCCCAGAGAACTTCATTAGCTTCAGTGGGACTAAACCTAATGTCATATTACTTCCCACAGTGACGACATGAGAATTCAGTTGTATTAGGTGAAACTATTAAGAACTGTATACTTGCAAATACACGCCAAGGCTGGGAATAAATCTGAAAAATCCATGCACACGATTTCATAGTGACTGTATCTATTTTGGAATCCAAGGTTTATTGGAGTCCATAACACAATAAGTGACTGCATCCTTGGTAAAATCTTGTGACTGACGTTTTCTCTTTTAAAATAATAAAGGCTTTTCAAATAGGTTTCTCAAAGAAACTGTCTTGAGATTCATTTAGT
>VZTT01070334.1:26115-40767 GCA_013400855.1 Buphagus erythrorhynchus
AAGCACAGCTCAGAAAAGCATCTAAACAAATAAATAAATCCCTGTTCCTGTGCTTTGAGGAAAGCAGAATGATTCCTTCCCAGAGAAGCCTCAGAGAATTAGGTGGCTAATGGAAGCAGGATACATCAGCCAGAAATCTCAAGGGTAACAAGGATGATGAGTTGTTTCCGCAGAGGCAGGCAGAGCTACATCCTGAAACTTTTGGTGCGTCTAAAACCAGCAACATTTCTGTTCTTTCACCCGGGGGGAGTGTTTTGCACAGGGAAGTCCCCTAGGTGCCTCAAGCCATTTCTCACCAGGCTCTACCTAGGATAGCAGCTCTTGGCTGTGTTTTCTCCAGGCTGCTGCCCCTGGGTGTTGATGTCCATGCAAAAAGGTCCCTCCTGCAGCTCACAGCATCATGGTGTGTCTACGCTGTGATAAGGTAGGGAGGAAACCTTCTTAGCTGCTTCATGTCATCAGGGCTGAGGCAGGGCAGAGGTTTACAACTCCTCATGTTTCCCATTTGCTTGAATATGTTTCTCATCTCTCAGACGGGGCAATAGCACACTGAGAAATAAACCTCTTTACTCTGCCATATCCCTGTAAGTGATATATCCTCATTAGCAGCTGCCTGAGCCAGTCAGTCAAAGTTTTCCCAAATGCTTCTTAGCATCAGCTAAGTCCCATAATATTAATACCACTGATGTCTGCTACATCTCTATGGGATTTTAGTAAAGAGAGAATGTTATTAGAAGAGATAGTGTGGCTTTCCCTTCATTTGTTCTTGCCCTATATTTGTTAAACCAGAAGCAGTTTTTCAAGTCACATCAATCAAACACGAACATGCAGGACCTAATGTTCTCCATCAGATGCAGAAATCCAGTCCATGAAAAGCCAAATGTGTGCCTGGGAGTGGTGTCATGGTATCAGGAACAATAGTTCCAAACCAGCTCTCAAAACCAACACTGTTGTTACTAAGTGAGTTGTCACTTCCTCTTCACTAACTGAGCAGAAAAAATCATTATTCTTTCTGGCACTCATTAGAGGCACTACTACCTTCCTTGCTATGAAGTCCCAGGTTGTCCAGATCCCATAAGACCCATGCAGTTCTTGGGAATGCTCCAGCTTCGTTCGTTCAGCTGGAGGGGATTTATGGGTGGGAAAGGGGAGGCATAAGATGAGGCAACCTATCTCCACGTGAGAACAAATTTATTCTGTTGCACAGGCAGGGGCTAAGAGACTCAAAGCTGCATGAGCAAAAGCTGAAGACTCCTCTAAGCTCCCCGTACTACTCCACCTCGACAGGATACAGAGTGATAATTTATCCAAACATTGAAGACAGAGTTCCTCGGCTAGCATAAACAGGAGTTTACCCATTGGCTCTGGCCCTCCTGAGAACAAACTCCCATTGACTGATAAGTGATCCTGAGGATAAGGCACTATTGTTGGGCTGTTTCTAAGAGCTGGCCCTCATAAACTAATCCTTTCATGGGTGCCATAGGCACCACATTCTAAAGCACTAAATTCACTTGAGAAATCCCACAATTAGAAGGCAAATTGACTCACCAATTCGACTGTAAAGGTCTTATTTTGCCAACCTATATTTAAGAGGGCACGAATCTAGGCATGATAAGATTAGCAGTGCACAGATAGATGAAGAGGAGGCGGGGCTACCCCGGTGTATTTTCAAATCAAATTTACAAAGGAATTCTGTGTGCTCAAGGGCAATTATAGTCACGCAACTGTAGGTGACTGAAACCCATGACTAATAAAAATTAAATTGGCCCAAAATTAATCATATGCAGCAAGACTGATTTGATTCAACCAGATTAGCTACTAAAATGCCTCAAGAGGGTTGGATTAGCAGATGATATACCCTTCTATCTCAAGGCTCAGAGAGTAATATCTTACAAAGGCAAATTAACAATAGAATATATTAGTTAGTCCTCTCTTGATCTCTGAAGTGAAGAAGAAAACAAGGAAAACATAATCATGTATATGTTGGGTTGTTCCTGCATTTTCAGTTCTTCCATCAGACTTACTTCAGCAGATGCTGCAGTGCGTGGTTGATGGCAGACTGAGCAGAAAGCAAGAGATCACTCAGTGGTTAAGTACAGCACACCAATTTTTGCATTATTTGACAGTAAAAAATTGGTTAGTAGGGACAGATTTCTAATATTCAATATACAAATAAGATTTAGACCAAGGAGATGGGCTAAAACCAGCTGGTCTTTTCAGGCTTCCCTCCAACCTTCTCTTCCATTACCTGAGCCAGCGGTGGCCTAACAGTCTCATTCATACCAGTTTAATTTACAACAGACCAGGAGACAAAATGGCTAAGCAAAATAGCCTTAGATATCCTTATTACCTTCTTCCCATCTCTAAATCTAGGATCAGGTTCCACAAGCTCCTGCTTTGATTTATCTCTCCATAAAGCATTAGTGGTTCAAAAATAGAATAAGTATAACCAAAATGTAAAGGAAGAAAAGTCTTCTCAGTTACCTCAGAAGAATTAGATACTTCTAACCCTTGTATACACGGGCTAAGGATGAGCCTACACATATCCAATAGTACCTTCAAAGACTTCCTTCTTCATCCCAGGCAAAGGCACGCAGGTGGATTTCCATCTGAGTAAATGGCACTGTACCCTTGGTTGACTTTAAACATTGAGAAAGCATAACCCTGATATCCCATGATTTGCTCTTGATTTCTTTTGTTTATTTGTAGGGACCATTAGTGCCTCCCTGTATCTTGTAAATAAATAGTTGGACAGATTAATTCCCTCCTGCAAAATACAGTTCTGATAATTTTTGTGGTCTGTATCCATCAGTCATATTCATGTAGCTAACAAGATAAAGTGGGAAAAAACCCCAACCAAATACCCACATTTTCTAAAATGCTGCCAAGATGGAAATATTGCACTAAAAAGGCAAAGTATGCATTTAGTTTTCTCATCAGCTGGATCTAGCACTGTGTAGGAATTTTTCCATCACCTGATATAGACTGGAACACCATCCCAAACTCTTGCTTACTAAAATCTTTTAGTCCATGCATTTGCACAGGAATGACATCAGTTCCATAACACTTTCACTTTCCCTTGCAAAGCATATAAAAATAATTCCTGCAGTTTTCAAGTGCTAATTAGGACCTATAACTCTAATGAAACTTTTTTGTGATCTAGCTGGCTAGGTCACACAGCGTCTGGTCACTGTACTGGAAGCTGTTTTTAAATTTGAACCTAACATGAATTGACTGAATTCAGTCAAAATATGGACAGGGCCTCATTTACCTGAACTCTGATTTATAGTAAATAGAAAAATTCAGGTTTCATTTACATAATTCCCTGAAGATGCATATTTTACATAAATTTATTCACCTGTTCTTGTTCCTTTTTATAAACCTAGGAAAAGACAATCTCCCCAAGAATATCTATTGGAAAGCATGGAAAAGAAAATAGAATTGATATGTATGGATGATTTTTTAATGTTTGGGAGGCATTTAATTCAAGCACTAAACACTTTTATTTTTATGAATAGTATTATTAAGGAGATTTCATGATCTTAAAAAAGCTTCATTATTATAGCTTTCCTTGTATTCACTATTGAGTCAAATATAGCTGCAAAACCTTCAGTGTCTTTGGTACTTATGCTTGAATCATCTTTTACATTTTTCATAAGTCTCAATCCAAAGAAAGTGAAAAAAAGATTAAGTCCCTATAAAAATTATGTCAATTAAAGTAATCTTTTTTTAATCATCTTCCTATGAAGATCAAAATATGTCCGTTGTGAGCATGAGCTTTGTCGTCTCCCCTACAGGAATTTTTAGACAAGATTTTAAGCCTTTAGTCACCAATTGAAATATATTTACAGTGCTTATGGTACACAACAGTAATTGCAGAGGATTATAGGGTAATCTAATTTGGAAGAGGGCTCTAGGCCTGACCTAGTCCAAAGCCACTCTCAGAACAAGGCTACTTTTGGGTGGGGTTGCTCAGGACCTTGTCCCGTCAAGCTTTGGGTGTCCGTGGGGAGTGAGATTCCAGAGCCTGCCTGGGATCCTGACCCAGTGCCACACCACTGTCTCAGTGAAGGACCCTCCTTTAAGCCTTGCTGCACAGTGCCATGGATGCCTTAGCCTGCTGGCTTGCAAAAGGCCCTCTGCCTGCAGTGCTGTAGATCTCTTTTTCTCCTTTCTCATGCCCAGCTTCGCTCCTTTTCTCACCAGGCAGTGCTTTCCAGAGCCTTTGCCATGGTGTCTTTCTCTAGTTGCTCTCAAGCATGCTGTTTCTCTCAAGCACCTGCAAACAGTGATAGTGTTGTTGTGGCCGGGAGGGGGTTCTGCTGCTGTGACAGCCACCTCTTCTTTCTCCCCTTCTTCCCTTTTCCCTCCAGCTGTAGCATCTGGATTACATTAGAGAACCAACAATGTACATCCACAAAGCTCAGCTATGAAGCACCTGCTGCTCATCAAATCACCCTCCAGGCAGTGCTAAGGCTCCTCAGCAGGAGTGACCAGCCAGGAGGTTGAGCAAGGGCTGGTGGAAGCTACAGAGTTACTGTGGAAAAATTACTGTAAAGGAACCCTGCTGCATAGGAGGCAGGAAGGTATTCATCTGGAGACCTTATGACTTCCCAGCTGGCCCATGAGCAGTTTACCCAACACCTTCTTTCCATCTGTCTGTTTCTTCTTACCCTTTTTCCCTAGAAATTACTCTGTGCACCATCAGCTATGGATGGACCTTGCTGATACACCTCCATGCATCCTGTGAACCTGCCTCAACACACTTTGTGTTGAGAATATTTTAGTCATAATTTCCCTTTCTGCAACTCATTGTTGTCATCTCTCATCCCCTTTTTGTGCATGAAGAAGAGTTGGGCTCTGTGCTGCCTCTAACGCTTCCTCAGGTAATGAAAGACTGAAATTAGATACACACACACAAAAACATAGACTTTCCTTGTATGTCACATCCTCCAATCTCCTCAAAGTCTTAGCAGCCCTCCTCTGGACTCTTTCTAGCCTGCCAACAACTCTTTTGAGGTGCCTCTAAACTGGACCCAGAACTCCAACTGTGGCTTGTCAGTACTGAACAGAAGGAAAAATCACTTTGTTTAGCCTGCTGAATATATTCTTGCTAATGAGCCCAGCATGTGTTTAGCTTTCTTCCCCTAAAAGATACAGTGTTGGCACATTTAACACTACCAGGACTACAAGGTCCATTTCCAGAGAACTGCTGCTACCCCAGTAAACTCCAACTGGTGTCCATCCATGGACATAATTCGTCCCGGGCACAGGAATTTACCTTTGCTTTTGTTGAACTTCACAATGTTCCTTACTGCCCATTCATCCAGCTTGTTGAGGATCCTCCCTGGCAAGCCCTGCCCTGCAGCATGCCAGCTGCATCCCCCAGACTTGTACCATCCATAACTTGCAGAGGACTCATCCATGCCAGCCCATCCCCCAGGCTTTCGATGAAGATGATGAACAGGATCAACCCCAATGTCAGATTCCCAGGAACATCAGACTGCTGCCAATTCAACTTCCTGTCATTAACTACTACTGCACATCCAGACCTTATCTCCTCAGTGAAGTTATGTGGATGCTTTTCCAGAGGATGTCAAAAGGTTTGCTAAACTTGAGGCAAGCATCCACTGTTCTCCACTCATCCACAGAGCCTGCCATTTCACGAGAGAAAGAATTCAGGCTATTCAAGCACAAACTGCTTTCAGTAAAGCCTTCCAGGATTCCCAGGCTTCAGAACTCTCTCAGGATTTCCCAGTCGCTTTAGCATGGTGTCCTTAACTCAACCACACATTGACAAAAACAACCGAGATTTCTCATTTTCTATAGTTAATATACTAGTCTGAGCAATTTTAATGGCATTGTGAAAGCATATAAAGATCATGAAACTTAATGACTTAATATTTCTTACATTTTCTACCATGACTTTTAAGAAGATGTACAGCACAGCACTTTCAAAGGGGGACATTCTCTTTTACAACAGTGGGCTTGTAGTCTGCAAAGCACAGATGCTTTTCTTTTAGTGGCTAAGACTATGAAATAAGTGAAATCTCAAGGGCCATATCTTTACTTATTTACATCAACCCATGCATTTTAGCTGCAGTGTAACTGTACTAGTTTGTGCAGTTTATGCCAAAGGAGGATCTGGGCTCCAGTTTCTATTTCCAGCTCTGTTTTGCTCATGTGAATGCAGCAGTTAATTCAGAACATATGGAAGAGGTGGGGGAGGGAGCTCCTGCTCTCACAGCTCATGCAGCTAGATTGATTTTTGCTAAAACTTAAAAAAAACCCCACAGCACATACCACGTGTGACAAGTCACCATCCTGCATTTCTGATATGAATTATACTGTATAACAAAATGTGAGTGTAAAATTTAGTAGCACAGCAGTTATGCCATGCAACACTTCACCTGCCTGGGAGCACAGTTATTTCCATTTTCATAGTAATGGGCTATTGTATCCCAAAATGTGCTGAGAGAAAACACACTAATAGGATTTTATGTGAACACTTGGTGAACAAATTTATACAATGGAACTGGACCGGAATTATTTGATTAAATGCAAATCATTAATGCTGTAAACAATACAAAAAGAGAGTAAGCCTAAACTGAATGTGAAATAATGAGAGAAAAATGGTCTTTATATTGCTTAAAATGCACAGGTCAGATCATGCAGCTTCCACAGTATCTGCTAAGGCAATTTTACAGTAAAAATGAGAGTTTTCTGTTATAGAAAAAGCAGCTCTATTTGATTGACTAGGAGAGTGTATTGCAATACTGAGCATGGGCTCTAGGTCGATGAAAGTATTTATAACTCTTATTTACCTCCTTCCTTTCCCACTGAAATCAACTGGAAGTATGAACCCTGTACAGTTTTTAGATTCAAACTATTGTGACTTAAATCCCTTTAAAAAATGGTCTTGAGTTGGAAGTTTTCTTTCTCCCAGAAATGAAAAGAAAGAGTATATCACAAGAGAAAAGGAAAGGACAGCTTATATTTCACAATCCTTGCTTGGATGCAGCCCATTCCCCTGCTTCGACAGATAAGAGACGGTGTTTAAACAAGCTAGATGGCAAAAACTAGAAGAGGCTGGAAAGCCTACAACACAGGCAAAAATACTGCAAATTAGGAACAAACACAATGAGGACAGCAGTCAAGTGCTTATAAATACCCATTTCCTATGGCGGAGCTATAATCCAGATTCAAAACGGCTCGTTTGTGTCTTTTACTGAATTTTCATTGCATCTCCAGAGGCAGGAAGGCAGGGAGGAGAGATGCCAAAGCGACACTATGCCCTGAAGTTTCACTACAGCTCTGTGCTGAGTTGTTTCAGGTGGAGTGCTTGAACTGTAAAGGTGCAAAACACAGTTCCCCTCAGGTATTGCTCACATTTGTGAGAACTGCGGAAATGTGACCACCTTAGGAAAGATTCCCTTTTTCTTTTTTTCCCTTTTTTTCTTTCTTTTTAAAGCACTCTCATACTAGATTCTAGATTTAGATGCCTGACTTTGGACACTAAATGAGTTTTAAGATGTCAGTTTTCATGCCCAGCTTGAATGGTTTTTTTTGCAATAATATATTTAGCTGGATCAAACGTACCACTTAAGTAATTTGATCTATTGTGCTTACAGTCTGCTTACTTTTTGTTGTTTTTGTTGTTGTTGTTGTTGTTTATTTTTTCTTTGGTTCACCTTTGTTTTTTTACCCTGTGGTAAATAAACAATCCTTTTATTGAGGATAGCTGGAATTGAATGTGAAGAGTCATATGTCTTACTCACTGAGGGTGCCTCAGAGCAAAGGGAACTACCTTACTTTTTCTATTCTCTCACCAACCCCTCTTGTAATAGCGCAAAGTATTGTTACTATCATGGCATGACTCAGAGAAACAGCCAAAGAGACATTTTAGAAGACAGGATAAAGAGCTTCTGAGGAACTGGGGCCCTATTTCTGTCTTTTATGCATCCTTTGCAACCCCTTACTGAGCTTTCACCAGATGCTCTTTTCAAATCTCATGAGTTATGGGGCTTCCCTACATAAGAGTCAGCTCAAAATGTGCTTCTATCTTCTTTCTTTCTCCAGGAAACCCTGGAACAAATAAGATTCAAAAACAACATTCAGCCAGACACAAATTAGTTTGGGGTCATTTTGAGATTTGGCTTGACGACTGAACGAATTCTTACTGCATCCCCTGCTAAGCCAGGTTGTTCATCACTCATTTTAAACTCTAGGTACTTTCAGTAGTATGGTATGTGCAATGCTTCCTGTCAGGCTGATATGAAAAGACTCTCATATGTGAAAAGCATTCAGATACAAAATCACCAGGAAATTTGGAAGATGGAAAAATTCCAGCTTTACAATATCCTCCCAGAAGGATTTGCTGCTAAATTGAGATCTATTTGTTTATCGCTTTTTAACTCTCTGTGGGAGACACAGCACTGGGACAATGAGACATACAGATAATGAGCTGGGCAGAAGAAATGCTGTAAGAAATATCTCCAGCTTCAGGGGTTATAATCTCTCACTTTTTTTTAATTTAACTCATTTTTCCTGTAACTTAAAGACCACTGAATTTCCAGCCCTTAGGAGATGACTACTACTTCTACTACTACTACTACTATTACTACTATTGCTGCTACTACTACGAATTATTATTGTTATTATTGCTGTTGTTGTTGCTGATGTTGTTGTTGTTGCTGTTGTTGTTTTGTATTATTCCATAAGAGGAAGAACTTATGAAAGAAGATTTTCTAGGAGTCTGTTGTTTTGCTCTCATGTCCATCTCACTGCAGGTGCCCCCAAGCAATCCCTGGCTTTCTTGGTACTTCTAACTTGAAAAGGATGATACATGCCACAGTCACTTTGGAACTAAGGTCAGTCAAATAAGTTTTGTACACTCATAAGTAAATAAACAGAGAAACATGCATAATACATAGAAAAAGGCTTGAAATATGAGCCTGGAGTCATTTACTCCATTGAGGTAAATCCTATCATTCACCAGTGGGACCTATCATAACAGCAGGAAGAGTAATCTGCATAGGAAAAATATGAGTGAGTAATAAAGGTAGGTTTTGAAAGTCTAGATCTGCTCTGATCAAGCACTGTTGTATTTAAAACACTGTCAGCTACTAAAACTTAAGTCATTGCTGGAGAAACTAAAGAAATGTCAGAGCAACTGCACAGGAAAAAGGCTAATTTAGGAAGTCAAGACCACATGAAATGGAGCAGTTTCACTTGTAAAGGGAAAAACCTCCATTCTTGTCAGCCTCAGAGTATAACCTCAGTCCCATCAGGACCAACTCCCTTAATGCCTTTAATTTAGCAGAAAACATCAGTGTTTAGCTGAGACAATGAAAAAGACACCTGTATTAATTCTATGGAGCAGATATAAATTCCCACCTGCCTAGAATTTACAGAATTTACTAGTATTAAATCCCACCATGGATATGCAGTATTTTTATGAGTCAGAATTTTGCCATGGTTAAATCATGGAAGACAGGGTTAGTCCATGGTTAAAAGTCACTGAGATCCAACAGCAATTAGAAAAGTCAATGTGGAAGGTTAATAGTGCCCTACTTGGATCTCTAAATTATTTCAAAACTTAAACATAGGGGTCTCTGTCCTCCTCAAAAACACACATCAAACAGATTTCATAAACTTGTTACAGGGCTGGGAAAATCCCTATTCCCTATTCAAATTCCTTTTGGAAGTACTTTAATTTCTGTTTAGCTTCCAGTATCAGAATCTTGTGAAAGCACCCTGCAATATGCATATCTGTAATTCTCTTTTGACTCTAATATTTGTATTAAACCTTAAGTTCTTTACAAATTCAACATTAGTAATCCTAAAATACATCTGATGTTACAGAGGACAGCAGTTAGCTCCAAGCTCAGAAATACAGTGGTATTTTATGTGGCATTATCACTGCCTTGGAGAGTGAAAACTTTGTTGTTTTTGGACTCAGCAATTTCTTATCTAACTGAGACTCAGTGGGTAGTGTATGGTCATCTTTTGGCATTCGTTGTACACTTAATGTTACATGGGGAGTCTTTGAATGATCACTCCAGTTACTTTTTTAAATGCTGATGTCATGCTTCTCTTCCATGTGGCAGCATGTGTAATACTGAAACAGTAACCAGGACCTATGAGAAGAAAACCAGATATTACAAAACCAATCCTTTTTTTTTTTTTTTTTTTACCATTTTATGCGAAACTGCTTCAATGTCCAGTTGTGAAAGACTTTTCCCAAACCTTTATAGATCTGTTCCTTAGGCTGCAGCTTTTTGCTCTGTGTTAAAACATTTTACCAGCATGTCTGAATGAGAAACTCTTCTCTTGTCAGTCACCACAGAAAAAAGTAGTAGTTTCATTGATGTTAAACATGGAAAGGGTTAGCAGAAAAGCAGTGCTATGAGTGATTTTTTCCCTTTTGTCAGATGATAAAACAGAAATACCCCAAATGAGAGAGTCCAAGATCAGATTTCTGATTGTGGCAGTTTCCTCTGAAGAGTCCAGTATAAAAATAATGTCATGTTCTTTGTGGAGCTACTGTCCCTCAATCATGGCAGTCCTTGCAATTGAGATCTCTGTGTTCAGGCAACATTCCAGATGAAGTTGGCAAAGGAAAGTGCAGCTGATCCTAAGAAACCATTTACACACTCCAGAGTGTGCATTTGTCAGCCAACATATACATATCATGTGTAGCTGAAGAGTTTTCAGGCCAGGAACGTCTTTGAGTGCTGATGGATAAAACTACACAACTGTACATGCCAGGGGAAGCCCAGATGTGGGTCAGCTGCACTGTACACAGCAGGGCTCAAGCAAGCATCACCTCTGGGATGCAAGGCAGGTGAAGGGAGGCATACTGAAATATCTGTTTTGTATGAAACCATCACGTGTTCATGGGTTCACACACATGTAACTGTGTTGATACAATTACATTCCCATCAGAATTTTTAATCACATATGCACTGGTTTTGACGTTTCATCCGGCTTTGGGAGACACTGCTTTCTCTGGGACATTCAGATATTTGGTCTTTCGGACATTATGTGAATACTAATATTAGTATCACATCCTTGACTCATTCCTCAATTTACTTTCTCCCTAACCAACCTAAAAATTGGTAACTTTTTCATAACTATATGCCTACACTAGTTTGTTCCCTTCAACTCACTCATCCCTGCATGGGGTGCTATTAGCAGCTGCAGCAGCAAGCATCACTCTAACAGGGAGTAGCTTTTATCAGAGGAGGACAGACTTCTTATTTACTTCATGCACAGCAGTGCTGTCTGTCCTAATGCTTCCACTTTTACTACTACCAAGAAAAGCTCAGGATTGACATTGAAGGTACTGACTGACAGAACATGCCAAGTTAATACCAATAACTTAGCAGCAGGATATAAGTAGGCTGGCAGGCTCTAACCTAAAAGGTACATAAAACCTGCTACTAATGGAAATACTCTCTCCTACACAAGGGAGCCACACCCATCATTCTTATATTATGTCTTACTTGGTTTCTAATTGTACTGGCATCATATGACATTATTCCTTGGCTCCAAAAGCTATATTTCAGATTCCTTGTCTGCCCAGGATAGAAGGAAGCAGTCGAGAGGTGAATATTCTGGTATTCTCTTTCACTGCTGCCATGACTTCACAAGAGATGTCATGTCACAGCCACGTACAAGCTGTGCTCCAGTCCCAGTTGCCTGCATCTTTCCATCCCCTTTCTAAAATCTGTAGTTGTACCAAGACTGAAAAGTCTTGGGTGGCAGAATATCTTCCTATGTGCTTGTGCAACAAAGAGAAATGGGCTCTTGGGTGGCAGAATATCTTCCTATGTGCTTGTGCAACAAAGAGAAATGGGCTCCTATCCCAGCTGAAATCTCTGGATGCTGTTTTAGACCACAAAATGCTTTTGGATCTTGGCCCAAAACAGATAGCAGCATACACAGGGCTATAATAGCGCAGCTCTGCCTTGTTCTTTTTCACACACAGCAGTTTCCTTGACACTAGACCTGATAATTATTGAATGAATGGCCTCTTCCACTCTCAGCCCCCAGCAACCATTATCCTAATTACAGTCAAGCTGGAATCAGGAGAAAAAATCTCACAAAATCAACATCATCAAGTTATACCTTCAGCACACAAAGCTGCAACCACTTAATTTGAGTCTGAGGTGCTGTGTAAATCACCTCAGAGTATTCCACCTGTGCTTTGAGTAGTCCACTCAACTTTTGTAAAAGCTTTAAATGTATAAAACATATTCATTAGAATGAGGTTATTAGCATGGCAAAATCACAATTTACTGGTGAGAGGGGTATTTTAAAGCATGGCCAGGTGGAGTTTTTTCTTTCACCAGACAGTAAGTAACTCAGAATCCATTAACTTCTGAGGACTTGTATCTTAAAAGAAAGTTATGCATGAAAAATTAAGAGTACTGTAGTCTGACAGATCTGGATTCATATGGATATTTTAATTTTCCAGCAAGCATAAGAAAATGGTTAGCAGGTTTCATACTTCAGCTTCCATATTCCATATTTGCAAGAGCAGTACAGACCCAGATACAGCACTATTACATGGTTTATTCTGACAACACAATATGTAATGAATGAAAGAACTTGTTACCAAGGAGATAATTGGACTTGAACAGTGAAAATGTCTCAATGTGCCAATTTTCAACATCGGTTTTTCTTTTGCTGTGGCTGTGAATTGTTGCTGGCCACATTTTTAGAATAGCAAACTACTGTCTTTATCTTATTTTTGTATGGCAGATTCCATAGTCTTAATATATTGCTCTAACAGGGATTTTATGCAAGGTTGACCTGCTATGTATTAATAATCTTTAAAAAAAAACAAAAAACAAAAAAAACCCCAAAACAATTAAAATAAATAGAGCATCAGTAAGGAAGGAGACTTTGCAGACACATGAAAAAAGACAAAGTAATATTAGTCCAGATATCCTCAAAAGACAAATTGAGAGTGTATAGACAATATTTTGCAGGAGGCAGAAATGGTATATGTTGATGCCATACACTGAAAGGAATCCTGCTTACCTGTCTGGCCAAACTTCATTATCATGTTATTCTATAGTCTTATAACTTTAAATTCTATTACCATCTACATACAAATATATTTTTCTAGGCCTCTCTGATACTGACTTTTAGCATATTATCTGTAAATGAAATCTCTTTGACTTTTTTCTTTTCTTTTTTTCAAAACCAACTTCAAAACAACAAACTTCTGAGACATGCATATCACACAGAGTATAACAAATTGATTAAATTGCCTTCTTCTCAGTCTATATCAAAGCACAAATACTAGGCATATATGACAATTATTTTTAATCTTTAGTGATGTTTGATACTTGGCTGTTCACCACACGGAGGGGTGTCCCCATTTGCCTTATTGTTCCCTGTCCTACTTGTTGAAGGTGAAGCAGTCAATACCACTATTTTTCTTTTCATTATCAACAGTAGCCTGTATCCTATATGTCAGTGTTCTTATGTTTGTGTATATTTTGTGTAATAATTCGCTCCACACATACAGAGTTTGGGAATAATTGAAGGAACCAACCCAAAGGTTTGTCTTTAGTTACTGCATTAAAAATGTTCTTGCACCTTGCTGAAGTTTCTAGCTGTTTATTTTTAAACAAATGTTGCAATTAAATCTATGCATGATCATCTTCCAATACTAGCAGTGCCACCATTTCCTTCCTCAAAGGCTCCCACTGCCCCCTTGAAGACTGACAGTCCTTCAGATCCAGGGGACAAAATGCTCCTGCAAGTCTTCCTTAACCTGCTGCAGTCTGAATATGCCACCCTGGTAAATCATGGCTAAATGAGCAAGATATCCCATCTCCTTCTGGCTGCAGGAGGTAAGCAGTGCTTCCAGGAGCAGCTGCCAGATGGTCTGTGACGAAGCAGCCCCTAGAGTAACTTGGAACTCAGGAGCAGCCATCAGAAGGAGGAGCAGAGGAGGGAAGTCTCAGCCAGTGCACCCCCCTTCACAGCCTGCACTGTGCTGCTTCTCCCCATGCTGGAGTCATTCATTCACATTGCTTTCCAGCCTCTAACAGCCTCTAAGTAAGTTTCTGAAGTCCTATGTTTTTGCTCCTCTTTTTCTGAGGATTCACTGGCAGAACTAGATGCAGAGATAGATGCAGAATTAGATGCAGAACTAAAGGGGTGTCTCCTTTGTTCAGAGAAAAAACATCCATACTTTCTTCTCAGTACCTGGCAAAATAATGGAACAGTTTATATTAAGTGCCGTCACACAGAATTTACAGGATGACCAGGGTATCAGACCCAGCCAGCATGGGTTTAGGAGGGGTAGGTCATGTTTGACCAACCTGATCACCTTTTATGACCAGGTGACCCGTCTGGTTGATGCAGGGAAGGCTGTGGATGTTGTCTATTTGGACTTCAGCAAGGCCTTTGACACTGTCTGCCATAGCATACTCCTAGATAAGCTGGCAGCTCGTGGCTTGGACAGGAGCACTCTCTGCTGGATTAGGAACTGGCTGGATGGCCAGGCCCAGAGAGTGGTGGTCAACGGTGCTGCATCCAACTGGGGACCAGTCACCAGTGGTGTCCCTCAGGGGTCTGTGCTGGGGCCAGTTCTGTTCAATATTTTTATTGATGACATGGATGAGGGTA
>VZTT01070334.1:41142-54705 GCA_013400855.1 Buphagus erythrorhynchus
GACTGAGGGAGCTGGGGTTGTTTAGTCTGGAGAAGAGGAGACTCAGGGTGACCTTATCACTCTTTACAACTTCCTGAAGGGTGGCTGTGGTCAGCTGGGGGTTGGTCTCTTTGTCCAGGCAGCAACAAACAGAACAAGAGGACACAGTCTCAAGCTGCATCTAGGCAAATATAGACTGGACATTAGGAAAAAGTTTTTCACAGAAAGACTGATAAAGTACTGGAACGGTTTGCCCAGGGAGGTGGTGGAGTCTCCATCCCTGGATGTGTTTAAAAAAAGACTGGATGTGGCACTTGGTGCCGTGATCTAGTTGAGGTGTTAGGGCATGGGTTGGACTCGATGATCTTGAAGGTCTCTTCCAACCTAGAAATTCTGTGATTCTGTGATTCTGTGATTCTGTGATTCTTCAAAGACTTCCCTAGTGCCACCATGCCAGAAAAACACATGGAATGCTCAGTCTTCTTGAATACTTGTTTCTCACCCAGTTTTTCTCCCTTCCCATAGTTTCAACCAGTTTCTTTTCCCTCCCATAGTTTCATAGATTTCTCTCTGCTTCCTGTTTCCTCTAATAAACCAGTAATATCACAGGATCATTTTCTAACTGCAGGTACATGGTTAATTATAGGAAACAAGGAGACTTACTATGCAAGACATAGGAAATCAGTAAACAGCTGTGGCTTTCAACACAGGGATTGCTCTCTCCTCTCAAAGAAATTGCAAGAATAAGTAAGAGAGCATCATTAAGTTCACTCACCACAAAACCCCCATGAGGAAAAACAGCAGCATGTAGGGAGAGCATACATAGTCTCTGTAGGTTTACAGGAGGCAGAACATGCTCTCTGCCCCATGTTTGAGAGTTTGACAAGCAGTGGGTATAAAGCTGCTTAACCATTTGGTTCAGTTTGGCTTGATATCCTGTGTTGTGTCAATTAGTGGTGGGATATGCTTGGTGTGGTCTGGATGCAATAGAGAAACCAGAGCTAAACAGAAACCTCTAATTTTTATCTTGAGCCTCCTCAGCTCTGTGAAACTGCCCTACTAACACTCAGAAGTGATGCCCACATCTCCCTAGACCTTGACAGCTTCTCTTTATTTTTCTTTTAAACTCGTTAAGGCAGATGGGACTAAGTTCCTTGTCGATAAAGCCTGTTAACTGGGGTCATTCTATCACTGCTTTATTGCCTTGAGTACCCACTAACCTTCAAGCAGCTTCACAAATGTGTCCTGCTTCATAGCTGTTGAAACTTAACCAGTGAGTCTTCGAGTGATACATATGGGCAAGACAAAAAAATTATATTACTTCTTTATTTTTCTCTCTCTAGATTCATAATAGTGAAACTGAGACAAGAATTTAAGTCAGTGGAGTCACTTTATTTTTATATTTTTCTAATGCAGGAACTTTTCATCAGGCAAAGAGAAATAGATTGTTGATGTACTTATGAGAGTGCTGCACACAAAGTGTATTCTGATATCATCTTTCAGATTCACCAAAGAACATTTGTCATCACTTCTGATAGAATTAAATTGTGGTTGCATCCAAGGCATCAGTCGAGGAACAAAAATGTGGAAATTCATGCAGAAAATACTAGTATCAACATTAGCATGCTGAAGAATGCAATGATGCAGAGACTTTCTACAGACAGAAATACAATATAATCTCTGCCGACAACTCGTATTGTTCCCATGCAAATGAAAGGGAGATCAGAGGATTTTATGGTATGGAAGTAGCCGTAAAATAAGGGTAGCATAATAAGTCTAAATCCAAAATGAAATTTGGGAAAACTTGGGTATTAGTAAATTTAAATGTTTTACTTCATAAAATTAAATTATTCTGATTTTTGCAAATGTTTAGGTTTTGTAATCAGTAAGGAAAAACAAGCCTCAAAATGGAAATGTGCTCAATTCCTCTCTGATTTCCAATTCTTGGTAAAACTGCACTATTAAAATTTTGGCCAATCAACAAGTATCTCTTCTCCCCTCCCTTTCTGGCCTCCTTTTTCCCCAAACCAGTAATTATGCTGTCAGTTGCCTCCCATTTCTCTCCTAGGTATTTTCTCAAGGCTTGTCCACAGTACAGAAATTTATGATACAAAGAGTGTGCTGGGCTTCTAAGGATGCTTGTAAAACACTTCACATCCATACGCCAAAGTGCTCCAAGTGGTTTGTATTTCTGCCAAAAAACACTTGGACTTTTCTTGTGTTCAGCAAGGGCTAAACTTGGCTTGAGGCCAGTAGGGACAGCACTAAAGGAGATAGGATGCAGCACTGGTGCTGCAGCCCTACAGAGGCACTCTGTACATTCCCAGAATCCACCCCCTGCCAGAGCTACACTGGGAACTGGGAGATGGCTGCCCAAAGGGCTCTGCAGCTGAAAAGCCTTGGGGATGTAAGCAGAAATGCTCCTATTCAGAACAGCAGTCGGCAGGATACCTCTGGATATTACAAATGTTAGCATTTAAACCAAGGAACCGAGATAAGCTTAATAAGAACCCTTCTAATTATCAGGGTATTAGTAAGGAAGTGAGAAAATGACATAAGTAATAGAAGGGATTGCTGCTGCTCACCCTCTGCCCTGCTTGCCGTCCTCAGCCATGCATGCAGAGCTCTCCCTACTCTGCTTTCAGTCAGGATCTAAGGAAGCAACATGAAGAAAAGAGGGAGGAGGGGGGAAACTCACATTCAAAATAGCAGCAAAGAGCTCTTCTGCAAAGTGTGTCTGGAGGTACAAAAGATACAGCTGGCAGCTTACACTGCTTTACTGAAATAATGAGAGTAGAGTTGTACAAGCAGCTACCTAAAATGGGCATTATTAGTTTTCTTTTTTAGGGACTGGGTGGGAGAGCAAGGACAAGCAGCACTTCCTTGTGCTTTGTTCCTGTCACTTGACAGCTTTTTTTGTCCTTGAGATATTCTCTCAGGGGGCAAGGAGTACACATGGCTCCAAGTCACTCCAGGATTGGGAGAGGAGGGTGAAGCTCAGCATATCAAGGGACATGTGTCTGCAGCAAATTTAATTGTTTAAAATAATCTAGAATAATTTTGCCAAGAAAGCAACACTTAATTGTAGACAAGAATTTAAACTAAAATTAGAAGGGATTTTAAGTGTCATTACTTAATTCCTCACATAACACATTAGGCACAGGACAGGGAATCCTGATTCAACCTAATGATGAACAGACTGACCAGATTTTCAAAGTGAAATAATGGGATTCCTGTGGGGGAAGGAGCTGTGCTCAGTCACAGAGATTTGGAGTGAAAAGCAGTGCAAAAAAGGAAAAGACAGCCAGCCATCCTCCCTTGCTGTACTGCTCTACCTTTCCTCTACTCCACTTGTGAGCAGCACAAATTCCTCACTGGACAAGCCCCACGACAGCAAGTAACAAATGGTAATGTTGATGAGGACAGGCAGCAATGCTGGGTTTGTTATGCTGATGAGATCAACTGGAGGAGAGGCAGAGCTGAGCGAGGATCCAGCATGCCCATCCAAGAACTCCCTGTCCAAGGTGGCTGCCTTGTGAGGGGGACAGGATACATGGGTCAATACCCTCACATTCACACACACCCACAGTGTACTCACGCAGAGTCAGATCCACATCCTCACTGTGTTGTGCAGGTCACTCCCCTATAAAAGCCTTATTTCACTGTCTAATGGATTAATCATATTGTTTCAGTGATAACTATCAGAAAGTCCCCATCTTGTGTGTGCTGACATCTCATGTCAATCTCAACCACCCTGAGATTTTTCAAAAAGCAAAACTGTTGGGTTTTGGCCAGCCCTCTGACTCAGCATCCTTGCCTGAAGGCATAGGACATCTTCACCTTAACAGCAACTGGGACATAGTAAGGGACTCTTCAGCTCTTTGTTCTTTCATTTGAATCAAGGCCTGCTGACCTAACAGATTGTCTGTTAGCCTAATTAATCACCCTTCAAAGGAAACTTTCTTACTTCTCTTCCCTTTCTCAGATGAGCTTCTCCTCCCATGCTCTCTATTACCATAGACATTCTCATTTTCTCCAAAATCACTTCCCCTTGCTCTGCCCAGGAGACACTTGTCAATGTCCTGGAGTGGTGGTGGTAAATATCTCCATATGCTTTACAGATCTTATACTATCTGCCACTTGAGTTGTTGCATAGGGTATTTTACATGTTAGATGATAAGGTTTTCCCAAGCAGTAATGAAATTTTTATGTGTTGTTTTTCTTCTTCCTCTAGAATTCCTCTTTTGCACATAAACAATGAAAATATTAAAGCCTTTACACTGAACTGGGGCAATTTAATATCTACAAAGAATAAGGCCAGGCTTGAAATAAGGCTTTCAGTTTCTACAGCATATGTAAAACATGGGGGACTGATAGAACAAGCTGGAAATATGTTATGATGGTGAGCGCACAAGTAGGTAGCACCTCTGAGTCTCATTTGGTATACAATAACACACTAATGCCATCCTAGAAAAATACTACTGGGGTACTTAAAAATACTTAGACACTACATTTTGCTGCCTTGCCTCCTGTTTGTAAAATAGAAATTTTGCTACTCTGTTCCCCACAAACACAGTACTTGGTCACTTTTACCTGATTAGGCAAACACTAACAATAATAATAATAATAATAATAATAATAATAATAATAATGGTCACAGCAGTAACTATACTCACCATTAGATTTATCAGTTCAAGACTTAATTACTGTAAGACTTAATCAAGACATAGGACATTTCAATGTTCACAGAATCAAGGAACCTAGCTATGTAAGTCTGACCCAGGGGTATGAAAGCATGAGGTCAGAAGGGAAATTAGACCAATCTTTCTGTGATGCCCAACCGTAAAATGCCTAACACCAACAATAATACTACACTTCTTGAAGTTAAAAAGTTTAGATTCAGAATTCAGAGAAAAACACTGTTCTCATTGTGAATAACAAGCATATCAGTGTTAGGACGCCATATGTTCTTACACCAGAATTGCCTCAGAGATTAAAATCGTTTTCAAAAATTCTTCCTAATAGACCATTAGACTAACAACAGCTTACCTCAGCTAAGTACAAACTTGTCTGCTTCTTTTTACAAGGGAAAAAATATGCTTCTCAGAAAACATTATGCTGTTGTATAGTTGCCCTGAAGACACTCTGAGGGTCACTATGAAGGATGTTGTATTGATACAACTGTCTTTGTAAATATGTTTTAATCTCTAAGTGTCCCAGGCAAATTCAATATTTGATTAAGAGAGAGATACTCGGTTACTTGCAACATTTACTACTGCCTGAGTAAAACAAAATGCCACAACAATATTGCCACAAATACTGGAGGTCTGCAAAAATGCCTTCCAAGGATACAAGATCAGCAGTCCTCAGAGAAGCTAAGGGCATGGTTCTCATTTTACCATCTATTTCTCAAAAATTTCTCCCATTTTTACTGCTGAAATTAGAAAAAAAAAAAATAAAAAGGTTGTTTCTTGTAAACAGAAACATTTTGTCTGACTTAAAAAGACATCTTTCACTTTGGTTTGAATGTTCTCATTAACACATTTTGCATTGCTATTTTTTATTTAATTTTTAAAATCAAATATTTAAGGCAAAACCAAATAAACATTTACCAAATATTAAAATATTTTAACCTTCATCAATTAAAATAACAAGTCAAATTCAACAGAACTTTCTGCAAGGGTTTAGCCGTTCTCAAAAAAGTATTTTCCAGCAAACACCATTTGACAAGCATTCTCGAGTCAACATAACTCCATTGCTGCTTTCTGAGCTAGCATCACTGAGAACACCAATACACATTATCAGATATTATGAAACCAGAGATGCCCAAAATATCAGGAGCTTTGGTCAGTCTCCCTTACTCTTCATCTGGCAGCAGAGGGAATCCAGCCATAAGGCAGCTGGGATAACAATAGATTTTCAGCAGATTGGGCTGCTGTGCCAAAGCCCTGGAGATCCTCCTGACCGCTGCTGTCACTCCTGCTGCTGAGTGGGTGCCAGTGGGAGGTCAGGGGTGAAGAACACAGCTTGTCCCCTCATCCATCGCAGGAATGAGCCTCCCTCCCCACGGCCACCCTTTGTCCCATCTCTGTCCATCCCAGTGGCAGGAGAGGACGCTGTCCTGGCCCCATTTTTCCTCCCTCTGGTAGCACAACTCTATTTTTGCCATGCAGCTGAGAAGCTGTGAGCTGGCGCTGCGCCAGGTGCGCTGGATTGCTATGCTTTGGAGGTTTTCACAAGGATGAAAGAAAGCATTTAGGGAGGTTCCAGAAACGATGCTGATGGCTGCCATGCTAATGCTTGTAATGAATTCTAAATTGGTAATGGGACCACTTGTGGATAACTAAAGGCTTATTCACTCCCCTGGATATCTGCTTTCTTCCTTCACTACTCTTTGCTGGATTTAGTGCCACGATTCACTTTGCACTTTCTTTTCTCCATTTTTTTCCAGTTCTTTTACTTTTCTACTGTCATTTCCCATGCTGTACTATTCCTCTAAAATTATAATCTGTTTGTCTCCACACTTATTCTAGTGGCCTTACTGCAGCAAATCTATGTTTTACTAATCTCTAGGTACCATTGCTAGTTCTCTTTTCCCATATGGGACTTATCACTCAAGTTGCATGATTTTGAAACAAGGCAGTTTGGATAATAACATTTCTAGGAGCATAAAACTTCATTTTACTTCTCCTGAAAAAAGCAAACTTCATTCATACCACCTAGGGATGGGTGGTATAATGACAAGTGGTAAAATAATAGGTGGTACAATAACAAAGGATTGCATTAATGGGCAGCAATCATAACTGACATAGACTTGTAGTTTCTGGCTGATGCAGTTTTAAATGATGTTAGTGTTGATTGTGGTGTGTCTTTTTGCCTTAGGAGATATGTGTTAAGTATAAAGGTTTGCACTTAAAATTCTGTGAGGCGCAAGACTCCTCTGGAACATCTATCATGTCAGCAGAACTGCTAAAGTGTAACTCTCGTCAAAAAAAAATGACACTATAAAAATTACATCTATCATGTACCCTATTTATTTTCCCTTGGTGATTTCCAGATTAAATCTGCTCCGTTTAAAAATAAAAGAGACTTTTTTTAAACTGCTTTTTTATCCAACAGTCTATGTTGCTTGTTCAGCTTCTGCCTAAAAAAAAAATAAACTATGTTCCTTCTGTTCCATACATCATTTTCCATCCACTCACAACAAAAATTCTCTAGCTAAAATACAGGTTATATTTACACAGATATGAAATGAATCAGAATAAACCATATCTCACTCACCTTTCAGATCAAAGTAAAACCTGTTTTGTTTTTTTTTAATCAGTAAGCCACAAACATGTATAGATGACATGGAGTGATCAAACTTGTCATTTTCACAACAGCAAGCTGAGGAACGTTTCACACTAAATATACAGCTAACTACATGCTACACATTTATGCCTCTCTCTCTATATATATATATACAGACACACGTGTGTGTATATGTATGTAATACACACCTGTGTATTTCTACACGTGTATCTGGATATGCTTTCAAGCATTGTCCTAATCATAGGCTGTCAATGCTGTTTTATATCCCTTAAATACTTGTGCTGATACCTCCCTAAAATGTCCTTCCACATTTAGGAAAATTTGGGAAAAGGACAGTACCAGTCTTTATCAGCATCAAATGACTGTAGCCCTGTGCTCCTTCATCTCTGTTGAAAAGCATTAGGTTTATTTGTATAATTTCCTACCCCTTTCCCATGTCTCCTATTTACCCACTTATATTTCATTAACTTCATTATATTTAATTTCTCTCCCTTTCAACATGCTGAATTGTGTCAAACTGTGTATTTTTTTCTATTTATAAGAGATAATACAGTTACCTAGTCCTTGTTATCTCTCCATAGAATATAAATAAATATCTTATAAAAGGTGCTATACCACCAAATAGATTTGGCTAGTTAGTAGGTATTTTTCCCATGGCAAAGGAATATTATTTGAAAAACAAAATACAACAAAGAAAAAAACTACTATAAAGAATGCTGCATTTGAAATACCAGGATTACAGAGAAAGCAAGAAATGCAGGGAAAAAGATGATATTTCAAGAAAAAATTAACTCTACTTTGTCTTCAGCATTAATGGCTAGAATGGCAATCAGATTATCCCATTTTGTGAATGAAGTATAGCCAAATGTAGTTGAACCAAAGCAAGGCAAAGGCCATGCAGGTAAACAGAATATACTTTGTGTAGTGTGCTTCACCATGTTTGAGTTCACTTTGGCCGAAAGTATGTGTGAGCAGTTGGTCAACCTGACTCAGTTTTGGAGGATACTTTGCTTGTAGCAGATTTCTCCACAACTTTATTTGTGAAATGTCTTTTCTATCAATACTATTTAATGATGTAAATCTAGCGGTGGTTCATCCCTCCATCACTACCTAGAGGAAAATTACTTCATCATCCATTGTCTTATCCCATCACAACATTATTGCAGGAAGTTATCTGGTCAAGAAATTATCAATCCTTAGGAAATAATAATAATAATAATAATAATAATAATAATAATAATAATAGTACAAAGCTTAAGCACATGTCCTCAATAATGTAACCTACCATGTGTCATCTGATCTGTTTTGCACTCCTTGTGCAGGGTCACAGTCTTTATTTTCCAGACAAGATCTGGGGTGGTGCCAAGGTAACAAAAATCACCTAAAGCTCTCAAATGATGACTAATGGGTGGTAGTATTATTCTTCAGACTCAAGGGCAGTTTTATGACAGAGGTAAAGCTTGTCTGTGCAGGAGACACAACTCTTTAGGGGTATCTACAGGACTATGAATTAAGCTACCACATGAAATAATGGCCTTTACAAATCTTGCCACTTTCTGCTACAACTGCATGTGATCAATGTTAATCATTTCATTTAATGTAGTGCTGGAAGGTGAAGGGGAGAACAGGAGCTGAGATAGAATTTAAGCCTCAATTTGTCTATATCAGTGGTTGGCTTACAATATGGTCTTAATGTATTTGTGTCAGTTAATAAATTGCTATAAAAATCTACAATAAAATTGAGTTAACGTTGATGGCGTATATCTGAAATCTATACTAAGATGTATTCTTACACTGTTAAAAATTAAAAACTGTATAGGAAATAGTTTAATCATCATGAAAAAGGTCAAGATTTTATAATCTCTTCCCACACCAAATCAAGAAAAAAATTAAGATCTCAAGAATATTCAGTACAATCCAGCTCAATTTAAACAATTCATTCAACAGTGTAATAAATTTCAACAACGAACTTATTTAAAAGGTTTAAGTAATTTAAACATTCAATTGAAAAATTATTGACTTATGAAATTATTGGTTCTATTGTTTTATAGACAGAGCTTTGTTTTGCAATTTTTAAAACTGTTAATTTCTTGCCAAAACAGAATCTTCTACAGGAAGTGGTTCTGCTCAAAAATCATGCTCAACAAAGACCTCTATGTTTTTCTCCCCAAAACCATCATACAAAATATAGTCAAAATAGAGCTTAGAAGTACAACATGTACATAAATTAAAAATGCTAAACATTAGTTCTGACACCCAAACATCAGCTATGGACAACAGAGGAACCAAATCAACTAATTTCTGGTCCACAATGTCCAGTGAAATCATACAATAACCCCAGGTCATGACTGAGGCTTTCATCTGGATCTTCACCTTTAGTGGAATATTTATTAAAAGAAATTACTCCCCAGAACACATGAAAGTGCCTTTTTCTTCCTCTTTCTGGTGAAACAGGAGCCCATGTGGCTGAGCTGTCCATGCTAGACTTCCTCACCACTCCCTACCCTTCCTACATATCCCTGACACGTGCTCTCTTCTGCCATAAACACTCTCTCACAGTTCTTCTCAGAACACTCTGTTTAAATGCCCACCTACACTGCCACTCTTCCTTCTCCTGTGCTTCTTACCTCTGCTATTGTTTGAACTATCAATAAAAACAGAGCTGAAACTTAAATTCATTAGAAGCTGGTGCTTTTTCCTAGTGAACAAAAAGGATTATTGTCTTTCAAAATGGCTGCTGCTTCCCACTGCCTCCAGCAGCACTGATGTTAAGATGTGTATAAAGACAGAGGTTTCCTACCCCGAAAGAGGAAAGGGCTTTTAGAATGATGTTCATAAAAAGGAATTAGATGTTGAAATGTGTATCTGCTCGGATAAGTGTAGTCATAGATTTATCCTGGCTGTACTCCAAGCTAGGAAGTTGTGCATGTGCTTTGGCTTGGCAGCCAGAGAGGCAAATTAGCAGAGTGTTAATACACTCTGCTTTTCAGCTTTCTGCTCCAGGTACAGCTCTGGACCAGGCTGACTCCTGTTTTGGAAACTCAGAAAGAAAGACGGGAGAATAGAAGGAATATCTGGTACAACTGACCCTCAGCTACGAACGAAAAGACGTCAAGAAATAAGTTCCAGAATTTAAAAAAAGCCCCTGATCTGTTTGGAAATTTATGGCAAACCTCACTGTAATGCACTTATTCATAAGTAGCAGCATATTAACATTCATAAGTAGTATCACATTAATATTCATAAATAGCATCATGTCATCTTAAAGTAATTAGTGGAATTTAAGTGGTGAAATTCTTAGAGTTTTAACATGTTAGCTGTTAGACAACTTAATGATAGCAAGAATTGTGGCCCAGCTTTGATTGTCAAGTTGTGAGATAGTGAAGATCTCACAGCATGTGCTAGTGGGAGCATTGGTGGGATGTGACCTCAGAGATGACAAACAGCAGCCTCAGAGTGACCAGTCCTCCTAATAACCTCACAGGTAACCCCACAGAGACCCATACATCTACCTCACGTGGGTGGCCCTTAGCTTGATCATCCTCTCTTCCAGTCCTTACTAGGAGACAGGGAGATCTGGGAGCCCTTAGATCACTATTCCTCACCTATTCCTTGCACATTCTCTTTTCCTCTGCTATGTTAGTTTCCATGGACATAGAGAATAATAATAAACTCTCTACATATTTTAAGTTTGTAATCATGTCCTTTCCCTGTCTCTTTTCCTTATGGAAAATATCTCATGATGCAGTTTTGCCTGGAACTTGAGGTGGTTCAAATTCTGGATTACATTCATTCTTCTGCTTTTACACCTAGAACTAAACTAAGTCCACATCTAATACCCTAATTTCATTAAAATACTGCAGTTTTCCTGCATACCAATTATGTACAACAAGATTTCAGTTGTCCCCCCCCACTTTTCTTTTAATTCCTTTGCATAATACATTTAGATTTCATAGTGTTTAAAAGAAAAAGGACTAATTCTGTGCATTGGAACTCCAAATACAACTTTCTCTGATTTAAAACTCAGGCTTGGGTTCTCTAGGAGTGACGACCTCCTGTATTGTTGCTGGTTGGGATGCTTAACCTACTTCCTACTTCTGTGATTAAGAGGCAGCCAAACGTACATCCACTACCTGGATGAAACAGAATGATGAGCAGCTGTAAGCATTGCTCAGTTTAATCCTCTTGACCTAAGGCTGCCACTATATCTCTGCAGCTACACCTAGATAAATAAAGCACATTGCAGAAGCTTAGTTTATTTTTCCCAGACCAGAACTGGGTGCAAGTTGGTTTAGCAAGCATTGAAAGAAAAGACTAAAAGGTAGTTAAGAGGAAATGTGGATATATGCCTAACCTTTTATCTTTTCCCTTCTTTTCTGTGAATGAATGAATGAATGAATGAATGAATGAATGAATACCTGAAGTTGAGTAATTTTTACCAAGTGTGCTGATTACAGGCTCTTTGACAGGGAGGATTTTTGCTTTTGCAGGGTCTAACTGGGTCCATAAGCCAACACAGCTGAGAATACAGCTATGAGACTCTAAGGCCTCATCTTCTGTGATGGGTGAGGGAAAACAAGCATGTCACTTAATGGATATCCTAGCAGGATCTAAAGCACAGTTTGTCATGCAACCACACCAAAATGCTTGGATTTTCTGTGCCAGACACTTAAAAGAAACCTGGGCTAGTTTGTATTTAGTCCATAAATATCAGATTTCACAGGAAATGCATAAACACCTTTCTGAGAGCTACTTGCCAATGTGGTTTTTAATAATACAAATAACTCAGGTTAAGCTCACAGATGCAAAGACCTTCATGATAGAGAGATAATGGTATGATATGAGAGCAGTCTCAGTGCTGATTCAGAGCTGCAAGCAGCATGCAGCATCACTGGCCAGTCCACAGAAGCAGATTAGCTGGTAGGGGCACCACGCTCCCCTCTTTGGATGACACATACAAATGGGGCTGTCTAATGCAAGAAATTGAGCCCTTTCATCCCCTCAGCTATCTTCCCTAGAGATTGTACCTCTTATGTTTCCCACCAAGAACAGATTACGTCCTCAAGTCCCCCTTCTTCATGTAATATTAGAACTTTTCAGGGCATGTCAATGTATAAATGCATCATTAGAAAGAAAAAAGAAGATAGATAGAAAAAGTTATTATGCACACCTACCTGATCTCCAAACGCTAGCAGTTTTGGGTTTGTGGTTTTCTTTTCCCAGACAAATACAAAATTCAGTTTTTACAGTTGCATCTGTGGGTGGAAGGATGCAAAAACATAAGTAAAGCTGTCTTTCTAAAAAATGTTCTTGAGATTGAGTGTACTTTAATCTCTTTCAGAGTTAGAAATTCTCCTAAATTTTACTTTGTTGTTGAGCAATTAATTTTTTCTTCAGTATAAAATGAAGTGATGGTAAACTCTAAAAGCCAAAGTAATGCACAGAAAAAAGTCTTTAGAGCTGAGTTTCACAGCCTCAGCTGTCTTGAGGGATGCTGTTTTATTTGCCTTTTTAATATATTAAATCTTAAAAGGTCATTATTTCTAGTAACACTATAAACGTGACAATTTCTCTGTAGTGCAGTTTTATCAGTGGAAAATGTGAAGATGGTTTTGGCAATTGTTGAACAGAGTGTGACTGGACAGCCAGTATAGAGAAGTCTATGATAAATTGGAAGCAGCCAGAACAGCAAAATGGCCACTGAAGCATCGATGATAAAAAATTCTCTAAGCAAAATAAATCTTCCAGAAATCAATTATAATTAAGTTCAGACATTAAAAAATTAAAAATTCAATAAAAATGTCTGGATTTGATATTTTTTAAAGGAAATCTTACTGATGCTCTGTTTAGAAATAAATTTCTGTATTGAAAAACATGACTCGTGAAACTTGAAGAGAGAGGACTTCTTCTGATCACATTATGTGAGAGTATATTGGAAATAGAAAGGAGAATAATTTTCCTGTTCATCCTGCCCCAAGTTTAGAAAAAGTGTCTATTTTTGATCCAGTTGATTGTTGGTTACAATGAATATTTTTTTGTAAAGTTGTACTGCATAACAGAAAACTAGAAGAGATGTGAGAATATGTGCTTATACAGAGGCAATATTGGCTTATTTTTTAAGACAAATCCTGTGACTTAATTACCTTTACAACTTTACAACGTAACACAAATTGACAGAAGTTTCTAGGCTCTACATCTCGCTCCTTCAGACCACGCTTTCCACGTCATAGCTCCAGCTTAAACATTTACATTTGCTGCATACATGCCAACAAA